>CAUYON010037904.1:0-17575 GCA_963573935.1 Arctocebus calabarensis | reverse complement strand
TATTTTAATAATTTTTTTTTTTTGAGACAGAGCCTCAAGCTGTCACCCTGGATAGAGTGCTGTGGCATCACAGCTCACAGCAACCTCCAATTCCTAGGCTCAAGCAAGTCTCTTGCCTCTGCCTCCCAAGTAGCTGGGACTACAGGCTCCTGCCACAACGCCCGGCCATTTTTTGGTTGCAGCCATCATTGTTGTTTGGCGGACCCAGGCTGGATTCGAACCCGCCAGCTCAGGTTCAGCCACAGGCGCCTAGCCAAAATTGCTCAATTTTTAAAGATAAATTTCATAAACTGAAATTGTCTACTTAAATCTTCCTAAATTATCTTTACTACCAAGAACCATTTGGCAAAATGACTGCTTAAAGTACTGTGATACACTTAAAATGCTGTTTAAGTAAAAATATTAGTAATTGCATTAAATATAAATAGACTCGAGTTTCCAAATACATGATAAAGATATGAGCATGGATTTAAAAACAAGAAAAACGTAATACTATGCTGCTTACGAGAAACATACTTTACATGTAAGTATGATGAAAGGATAGAGAAAGATACAGATTGAGTACTCCTTATTTGAGATGCTTGGGACCAGGAGTGTTTCAGACTTCATATTTGGGGAATTTTTGAATTTTAGAATGTTTGTATATGAGATTTCTAGGGAAAGGAACTCAAGTCTAAACATAAAATTCATTTATTTTTCATGAACATATATGTTATATAGGCAGTCCCTAGATTTTGAACAAGATAGCTTTCCATGGGGTTTGTTTTTAAATTGAATTTGTATGTAAGTACATTTTTACCTATTTATCTATAATACCCTCCATTTGTAAATGTGAGTTATACATCAGTCAGATGTTTGTAACTCAGGGACATACTGTAATAGCCTCCATTTGTCAGTGTACTTTTGAATTGTAAGTAAGTCAGATGTTTGTAACTCAGGAACTGCCCATACATGACATAAGAGGAATTTTATATAACATTTTTAATAACTTTGTACATGAAACAAAGTTTTGACTTGCTTTTGACTCTAACCCATTTCATGAGATCAGATGTAAAAATTTTCCACTTGTAGTATGTTAATGCTCAAAAGGTTTTTGGTTATGGAGCATTTGCCTCTCAGATTTTCAGATTAGGGATGCTGAACCTGTGCATGCAAATATCAACAAAAATTTGGATATAATATTTTACTTAAAACTTTAGTACCATCTGACAAATGGTACTAAAGAAACTGGATGCCCATACACAGAAAATGGATTCAGATTCTATTAACTTTCACAAAATTTGAAATCTGAAATTTGAATCTGAAAATGGATTCAGATTCTATTAACTTTCACAAAATAAATCAGAGATCTAAATATAAAACAAAAAATCATGGGTTTGGTGACCTTGGGTTTGGTGATGAGTTTTTACATATAACACCAAAAGCATCCATCAAAGAAAAAATGAGTAAGTTGGACTTTTTATTAAAATTGAAAATCCTGTTCTGGAAAAACCACTGTTATGTGAATGAAAAAACATGTCACAGACTGAGAAAAATATCTATCTGATAAATGATTTGTATCCAAAATATCCAAAGAACCCTTAAAATTTGATAAAAAGATGAACAACCTAATTGTTTCCAAAAGAAAGAAATGATAAATGTTTGCGGTAAAGAATATTCCAATTACACAGATTTGGTCATTACACATTGCATACACATACCAAAATATCACATGTACCCTACAAATAAACATAATTATTAACTGTCAAAAAATATAAAAATACCAACTAAAAAGTACAAAAAATATTTAAATAAGGCAAATGATCTGAACAGACACCTCTCCAAAGATGATATACAGATGGCAAACAAGGATATAAAAAGATACTCAACATCATATGTCATTAGGGAAATGTAAATTCAAAAAACAATGGGTACTATTACATACCTATTAGAATGGCAAAAATCCAAAACCTTGATAATACCAGATGCTAGAGAGGATGCAAAGCAACAGGGACTCACATTTACTGCTGGTGGGAAAATGGGACAGCAACTTTGGAAGATACTTTGGCAGTTTCTTACAAAACTAAATACAGTTTTTACCATTGTGCTTCTAGGTATTTACCCACTTGGGTTGAAAACAAGGTTTACACAAAAACCTACCCATGAATGCCATTAGCAGCTTTATTCATAACAGTCCAAAACAAGATGTCCTTCAGTAGATGAATGGATAAACAAACTGTAGTATAACCATATAGTGAGATACAAGGTCTGATAATTAAATTTGTGAACTTGCCACTGTGCCCTTATGATGGCACTGTACAAAGAGCTGGATAAGAATCTTGGTATATCAATGTCTCACAGTTGTGTTTGGGTCGACATGTGGTGTTATCTTGCTGAGTGGCGTTCATTATGGTGGTTGTGTGTTTTTATGTGCTGTCTCGAGAATGTCAGAGCTTGAATTAGAGCAATGAAGAATCATCAAATTTCTTGTTAAACTTGGCAAGAGAGGAAATGAAACCAGGGACATGTTAGTCCAAGTTTATGGGGATAATGCCATGAAGAAAACAGCACTGTACGAATGAATTAAACATTTTTTTAAAGAGAGAGAAAATGTCACTGATGAAGAGAGATCAGAGAGGCTGGTTACCAGCAGAACTGATGAAAACACTGCAAAAATTCATCCAATTGTGTGTCAAAATCTTCAGCTGACTGAGAAGCACAGCATACAATGAAAACACTGATAGAGAAACAGGAAAATCTTAAATGAAAATCCTAGCATAAGAAAGGTGTGTGCTGGCTCGGCGCCTGTGGCTCAGCGAGCTAAGGCGCCAGCCACGTACACCTGAGCTGGCGGGTTCGAATCCAGCCCCTCGGTCCGCCAAACAACAATGACGGCTGCAACCAAAAAAAAAATGGCCAGGCGTTGTGGCGGGCACCTGTAGTCCCAGCTATTTGGGAGGCGGAGGCAAGAGACTCGCTTGAGCCCAGGAATTGGAGGTTGCTGTGAGCTGTGATGTCATCGCACTCTACCCAGGGCGACAGCTTGAGGCTCTGTCTCAAAAAAAAAAAAGAAAGGTGTGTGCCAATCTTCCTAGTAAAGTTATCACAAGATGTGCCAATAATCTTAGTAAAGTTACAAGAATGGAAAATCAAGTACCCAATGTACTCAATACTAATATAAAGCTTTACATATATGAGGCTTTAATTATATAACTTTTAATTATATACTATGACAGGCTATGTAAAAATATATCAAGAAAAGTAGGTATAGATACTATACAGTATAGATTTGTTTTGGTTACTTGTTTATCTTAAGAATCTTTTCTCATCAGTTTGCTCTTTCAGTTATTTTGGGGTTTTCATGTACATCTTGAACAGATGATCACATAGTTTGATTCTTTTCAAATTTAATCCAAGACTCTTTAACTGGGAAGTGTGGTTACCTTGCCTTTATATGATAGCTTAGCTATTCAGATAAATATCTGAATAATAAATATAGCAGATTTATTTCTGCTATATTATTTTGTGCAGACTAGTCTAGTGAGCTCAACAATACAGTAAAGCTATCTATAATTATACCAGAAACAGAAAAAATATATAGAAAGAGTCCACTAATATAAAAGTCATAACATATAGGGAAGGACAGTCTATTTTATAACTTAGCTATCTTTTTTAGAAAAGGATGAAATGAAATTCGTACCTCACGGGATATAGTTAAGATAATTTTTTTTTTTTTTTTATTGTTGGGGATTCATTGAGGGTACAGAAAACCAGGTAAGGTAATATTTTTAAAGAGAATATTTATGGAGATAGTTAAGATATGTGTAACTAAATTCAAATTCAAGTCACTGTAAAAAAAACTATCATAAATAAAAGATAAGCAATCTAGAAAATATCTGCAATCATAATAAACAACAAAATATTTGCAATCATAATAAACATCAACAAAAAATTATCAAGAGAAATCTAAGTAACACTAAAGAAAAACTGGCCACTTACAAGCAAGAAAACTCAAATGACTAGTCAACATGTTAAAAGATGCTCAAATTTACTAGTAAGTAGGGAAACATAAATTAAAACAATGACGAGATAATTCATACTCTTTAAATTGGCAGAAAAATTAATGATAATGGTTGAAAAAATAAATCTTAGAGAGTATATAGGAAAATTATACACTTATGGGAGTACAAATAGGTATAACCACTTTGAAGAACAGGTAGTCCTAGTTCAGCTGAAGATGGACACATCACACAACCTAATGGTTCAACTTCTAGGTCTCTATCCTGAGCAAACACATATACATGAGAAACACATAGACTGTCCACTGCATATTGCTTTTAATAGGAAAAAGAAAAACCTATCTATCAAGTTGGTGAATATACAGACTACATAGACTATGGTTTATTCTACTACAGAGAAATTATACATAGCATATTAGGATGCTGGTTGTGTTTTAGTTTTTTTAATGTAGTTTAATAAATTATAAAAACTAAATTTGGTTTATCTAATTACCACCTTTAAAAACAGCTTTTAAAAAGTACAATATAAAACAAAGCATACCTATTTCATCTATAAAGATGATGGAAGGCTGTAGTTTTATGGCAAGAGAGAAAACAGCAGCAGCCAATTTTTGAGATTCTCCATACCACTTATCGGTCAAAGTTGACGGCTGCAGGTTAATAAATCGACAGCCTGCTTCTTTAGCTGTAGCCTTGGCAATCAACGTTTTACCACAGCCTGGAGGCCCGTAGAGAAGAACACCTGGAAATTAATGTTATTATTACCTTTAAGAAAATAAGATATTTGCTTTAGTTTATGCAAAAATTGATATTCTGTCCCCTTAAAAATTTTTTGAATATCCAATTCTACTTTTCTTAATCTTGTTTATAGTGGATAAGACAATAAAAAGAACAATGCCATGTTCTAACTTCAATGTCAGTAAGAACATGTACTGGGGTCTGTAATCCCAGCACTCTGGGAGGCTGAGGCCGGTGGACTGCCTAAGTTCACAGGATGGAGACCAACCTGAGCCAGAGCAAGACTCTGCCTCGAAATATAGCCAGGTGTTATGGCGGCACCTGTGGTCCCAGCTACTCAGGAGGCTGAGGCAAGAGAATCGCTTGAGCCCAAGAATTAGAGGTTGCTGTGAGCTATGATGCCAGGGCATTCCACTGAGGATGACAAAGTAAACAAACAAAAAAAAGAACATGTATTGGGGATTACAGAGAGGAATGCTCTTCATGAAAAGGTTCAATTCAGGATACTTAACACTATCACCTTTTTGGGGTGGGGGGAACAGAGTCTCACTTTGTCTCCCTTGGTAGAGGCTACAGCGTGATAGCTCACAGCAACCTCAAACTCCTGGGCTCAAGTGATTCTCTTGCCTCAGCCTTCCAAGTAGCTGGAACTATAGGCACCTGCCACAACACCCAGCTATTTTCAGAGATGGGGTTTTGCTCTTGCTCAGCCTGGTCTCGAACCTGTAAGCTCAGGCAATCCACCTGTCTCAGCCTCCCATAGTGCTAGGATTACAGGCATGAGCCACCATGCCTAGCCTTAAATATTATTGTCGTGACACTGAAAAACTTACACCACTCTATTAATGGTTCGCCATTTAAATCATCTAATTAACCTTTTACCTTCATAAGCTAACAGAGCACCACAGCACTTTGATATTAGCCTACAGAAGATAAACAACTTCAAACCAGGTTCTGGCAAATACCATTTTGCTGTTACTCAGAGTCTTAAGTTTTAATCAAAAAGACATATGACTTGTACCAAACAGAAAGTGATCTTTTCTGAGGAAAATTCTCAGTCTTTCTTGTTTTAGTTTCCAAGGAACAGAACTGCACTACATAGTATTAACCTATTGTCTACATTGACAGTTGTTTTTTGCTAAGTACAATGTAAGGTACTATATTTAATATATATCAACAGTATCTCAATGAAAATGACATAGTATTTTCCAAATTTAATGATACTAAATATATAATAATATTAAAGTTATGACCTTGTCTATAAACAAATCATCTAAAGCAGTGGTTCTCAACCTTCCTAATGCCGCGGCCCTTTATACAGTGTTTGATAACTGCTGATCTAAAGGAAGGCCTGATAAAAATTGTAATCTATTGACATTTTAAAATATTTGCTTAGATGGGCACAGTGGCTCATGTCTGCAATCCCAGCACTTTGGGAGGCCGATATGAGCAGATTGCCTGAGCTCTTGAGTTTGAAACCCAGCCTGAGGTAGAGCAAGACCCCAACTGTACAAATAGCTGGGTGTTGTGGCCGATACCTATAATCTCAGCTACTTGGGAGGCTGAGGTAAGAGAATCACTTGAGCAAAAGAGTTACAGGTTGCAGTGAGCTATGACGCCAGCGCATTCTACCAGAGAAGACAGAGGGAGATTCTGTCTCAAAAACAAAACAAAAAATTTACTTAATTTGAAGTGTAACATTTCTCATGAAATAACATTTAAAGAAGTATTTATAGATGTATGCTAGGGTAAACTGGAGGGGATTTAGGCGTCCACATTTTTCTTAGTATTTAGGTAAAACAAATAAAACTCAAAATATAAGAAAATTTCCCAAAATAACTTTTCTATTTTTTTTTTTGGTTGCAGCCGTTGTTGTTTGGCGGGCCCGGGCTGGATTCCAACCCACCAGCTCAGGTGTACTGTGGCTGGCACCTTAGCTGCTTGAGCCACAGGCACTGAGCCCTTTTCAATTTTTTAAAATGAAAAACTTGAGCCTGATTTCATAACCCTAACAATATTTTTTTACATCAAACACTTCAAAATAATGCTCAATCTTCTCAAGCACATGTAGGTTTTTCTACTGTCTTTACAATTCTTTAAGATTCAAGTTCTAACACCAACTAACCCAACTTGAATCATTTTAAACTAAACTTTTCTACATCTGACCTTTAAATTACAATCCATAAACTTTGCCAGTACATATTCACTATATTTTCAGGCAGCCTTTGCAATTCTTAATTAATTCAACTTAGGTGCTTAGAATTCAGTTAAGTTAGCTATAATGTGAACCTTCCACCGACACTTCTCTTTTGGATGACTCATGTTAAACAGTAAAGAATAGTAATCTGAAGCCATTTAATTTAAAACTGAACACATAAGAGATGACTGCAGATGCTTGGGATTATTATTGAATTTTATCATATTGATCACATAATTTAATGTGGAATGCACAACTACTATAAACTTTTATTCTTATTTATTTTTGAGTTAGAGTCTCAAGCTGTTACCCTGGGTAGAATGCCATGGCGCCATAGCTCACAGCAACCTCCAACTCTTGGGCCTATGCAATCTTCTTGCCTCTGCTTTTCTATTTTTAGTAGAGAGGGGGTCTTCCTTTTTGCTTAGGCTAGTCTCAAACTCGTGAGCTCAAGCAATCCACCCACCTCGGCCTTCCAGAGTGCTAAGATTACAGGCATAAGCCACCAGGCCCAGCACTACAAACTTTTATACAGGGTTTTTAGAACAAAGTATTTATGCAAAAGCCTCCATGTTTTGATTTTACAGCTATGCTATTACTTCATAAATGTATGCAGTGCTTGTAGACACTACCTGTACAGTTTGTATCTGAAAACCATGGTAACACATATACATCTATCTCATTGTGAGTTGCCATGTATGCGTTACCTGAATCACCTTTAACAAGCCTAAGCATGATTTAATATTTGTATGAACAAGAATGAAAGAATTATATTCAGTTATAAGTGCTCAAGTTCCAAGATATCAAAGTGATTATGAATAAAGAAAGATTTCCCCCAAAGTGAAGTAGTATTTAATTTCCAGTTCATCTGCAGTCCAGTATTTCCTGCAAAAAACGAGTACAATTTATAAATAACTGAGATCACTCCAGAGAAAAAACATTCACTAGAGTTTTGAAACAACAAAAGGATGTTTTAGCTTAAAAATATATACATTGTGACTCTGGATGTTTTTTAATCTTGATTTTTCCAAAGTTTAATTTACTTAGAAATAATAGAAAGAGGTTTGAAATGGGCAATTATTTTGACATGTAGATACAGGGAAATTTTTATCTAAATTTCAGAAGTTAAAAAAAAATAATTTCAGAAGTTAAAGAAAGAGCAATAATTTTTTTAAAACTGTTCAGTGGATCTCAAAGTTCTCTTGAGAATCTGATTTTACAAAAACCAGTTCTATAAGGCCAGAAAAGTTTCAGTGACTCACAGCTTTCAATGAGTTAAGCAAATATTAATATAAATTTTTACCATACCTTTTGGAGGCTGCAGAAGTCTGGAATTCTCAAACAAATGCTTCTTTTTGATAGGTAAAATGACCGTGTCTTTCAGATCTGTAATGACATCATCTAAACCTGCTATATCACTCCAAGTAACCTGGTAAAAGTTAAGGTTAACATGAATTTTACTATAAATGTACACTCATTAAAGTAAAAGTAATCCCTTAAAATGTAATCCTCCCCATACAAAACAGCAAACCTTAATCTGATAATTACACATAAATAATAAAAGATTAACATTATATGTTGATGTGAGTGAAGAATTTTTATAGCAAAAATGAAATTAATAAACTGCTATAACATTGGAAAAAGGAATTTAACAGCTAACTACATATTTTGAAAAATAAACCAGGTACTCAAAAATCTACAGTGGTCTAGTGAGCTGAATAATATGTCACAAACAGATTGAGAATCAGTTGAGACAGATAATTTGGCACTGACTAATGGGGAAGAACTCACCAGAAATATACCTACTTCATACAGGATGTTGTCAAATATCATAGAAATTAATTTTAGAATGAGGTCTATATCTTATATTATCCACCAAACTGGACTTCTGAATTTTGTCAAAAGTAAAACTGTCAAAACTTAATGAGGCGGCTTTATAAATAGTAAATAGTGTATACATATTTCAAAACATACAAGAAAAGCCTTCTCATAAAACCTAAAAATTTTTCTGTTGTTGTTTTTGTTGCTGCAGTTTTTGGGCGGGGTCGGGTTTGAACCCGCCATCTCTGGTATATGGGGCTGGTGCCCTACTCCTTGAACCACAAGCGCCGTCCCTCAACTTAAAATTTTTTTTGGAAATAAACACTGAAAGAAACTGAGACAGAAAATGAGCTGGAGGCTGAGTACAGTCAGAATCAATAACTTTACAATAGATTTACTTTCTTCACAACTTAAAAAGAAAAAAAAGGAAGATTAAAAAGGGAAAAAACAAACTTTTTTCCAGGCAAATGTAGAGAAAAAAATCCTAACGTTCATTGTAGCTTCAACAAAAAAACAGAGTCTGTCAGGACAGACTTCTCACAAATGAATATTGGTAGCTCCCCAAGAAGGTGTCATTATAAAATTATAAATCAAATTCAAACCTCTCTGTATAAAGAGACAATGAAAGACACTGAAGATTTCTATTATCTAGATTTGGAGATGGGGGATATTTCATCCTATTTATTTATATTAATATAATAATATATTAAATATATTTATTCAGTTATGTACAAAATATTCACATAGGATTTTATATATTACATTAATCCAATCCTTAAAATAATCCTTATAAAGTAGGTAGAGCAGCTATTTTATTATCTCTGGGTTACACGTAAGAGAATTCAGGAGGAAATCATTTGTCAGTTCATGAATGAAAAACTGAGATTTAGAATCCTATGTTGTCTATCATACCATATAAAAGACTGGATTTGAACTCCATAAAACAAATATCCACATGACTTAAAGCAGTTATGCTTTGCATACTGCAAAGTCAAATATACAAAAGTACAAGTTTTACTAAACAGATATGTACAGAAGAGAGTTAACATAGCACATGTGAGACTGTTATCCTTAGAAAGGTCTGCTTTACAAGAGTGGCCCTTAGCTGCTATCTGGGAACTTAGATTTCAAGAGTCTCACCATCTCCTAATGAGAACAACTCACTGTGCCTAACCTGTTTGCATTAACAATACCATTTACCATGAACACCTGTTTTCCTCCAGAAATCTAGAATTTTGCTACATTTAAAGAAGAGAGGCTGGATAAAAACCCTGGGCACTGAGCCTCTCTAAGCTTCCCTGATAGATAACATTGCACATGTGTTGTTGATGCAATAATTAAGCAGCACATCCTATGTGACTGCACTTAGGAAAGGACTCTGGGAAACGTGTACCTGGCTTCCTCCAGACTTTATGTTATATGCCCTTTCCCCTTTGCTGATTTTGCCTTATATTCTTTCAGTGTAGTAAATCATCTGAGTATGACTATATGCTCATTCCTGTGAGCCCTCCCAACACAATCAATGAAATTTGTCATGGTTACTCTTGACATAAAACACTAAGAAAAAAAAATCTTCAGAGCCTGGGAAAGGGTAGGGGAAAAAGAGTATTAATGTATTTATTACCACTGAACTGTACGCTTAAAAATGAAAAATGGCCAATTATATGCATATTTTACCTTAGTACAAAAATCTTAAGATTAAAGATACATACATGCATATTAAGAGGGTCTACTAGATGAGCAGCAATACTCATTTCATATTCTGAGAGCTTCACATTTTTCACACCAATTTGCTTCATTAGTTTTTCTGCCTAGAAAGAAAAGAACAAGCAGTCTCCTTTGGTTTGATATTTAGATACTGGCACTTCAAAACAGATATATATTGAATCTAAAGAGCAATGAACAGACATAAAAGAATTTTCCAAGGATATTTCAGGCCACTGGATTTTTTTATCTATCCAATCATAAGCCCTTAGGTAAGAAAAGATTTAAGGCTCCAAAGAAATCAGGGCAATTTAACCATTTTTGGGGAAATGAGAAAATAGAGTACATGACTGAAGAAATCAAGATGTAGCTCTCAATAAGGCCTCTTATTGTCTCACTGAGACTGCAGATTACACTTGGTTTCTCTTCCCTAGGAGAATTATCATGACAGGTACAGGTAAAATATCAAGATTAAAAAAGAAATTAAGGATACCAAGAAATGTATGATTAGAGTTTCCTTCCTTAAATTAACAGAGTCTCTGAAACAGAGGTCCAATTTCCTTCAAATTACCCAGGTATCTACAATAGATGGCCATACATATAAATCATTTTAAGTTGTCCTGAGATGCTGCCCCTTTTAAATGAAGTCAATTCCTGGAGGTAGGCAACCAGAAACAATATCTTTAAATTAGATGATATTCTCAAAGAAGGGCAAAACTAGCATAGAACCTATGAGTTCTAGCAGTCCCAACAAACTTTCAATTGAAATAAAAATAATGATAAACTTTTACTGACTGTGCTATTTACTATGCCAAAATAAGTAAATGAATTAAGTCCTTGAATCCTGAAAGCCAATCTGATACGGTAGCTACAACTTTTTCCCTATTACAGAGAAAGAAATGGAAGCCTAGTATAATTAAATAGTTTGCCTTAAGTTAAAAGTTAGCAAATGGAAGAGGCAAGAGAGGAATCCAAGTAGTCTACTTCAAGTTCATACTCTTAACTACCACACATATATGCCTAGGTTTCTCCTATTGCTAAATGGGCATCTGTGACCATTAGAGTCTTTAAAAATCTATATACAACATATTCAAATTTCAATTAAATGAACATTTTAGAAATGAAAATACCTAGTAAATCATGTTTACCTAAATTTTTGTTGTTGCTTTTTCCTAAAATGCTTCTGATTATATAATCTTGCTGTTTGTCAAGGGTATTACTGTTTCCTTCTTTGTTGTAGATTCAGTGCTCTCCTTTTCTGTCCATTGATTGAAGTCATAACTTTCCTGTTCTCACATTCACATCTCATCCCCACCTTTAACGTGCATTCTAATTCCTTCACTTCTTTCTATTCTGAAACTGAATTCATCCCAGATCTGGCAATACTGACTTCCTCAATGGCCTGGACTATAGATTATTTCAATGACACTCTCTTTAGAAGTCCTTACACTTCTATTTATTCTAGTTAGCCACATCCAATGCTGGTTCAGCATTATCATTCACTTTATCTGCCACCAAGTTGCTGAATAATGCTTCAGAATAAAAAACAAAATAACTGAGTTCTAAATAAACTCATGCATTCTTCAACCATAACTCAAAGTTCCATAATCCACAATGACTCAGTCTCATTTAACACTAATCACACATTTACCTCAGTGGGCCCCCAACTTCCTCCACTCCCATTCATTCTTAGTGATAATTTCTCATCTTCATGTTACTAAAAATAAAATACTTGATCTTAACATGCTCCTTTAACTACTCACCACCTCTCCTGGACGTTTTGGGACCTACTTCCATTCATTACACATCTTCTTAGGCAGGTTCTCTTTACCCCCCACTTTCTCCACTAATCTTTTCCTTTTTTCTTCTTTTTCCCAAATTCTGAAATACAATCTTCTTTTACCTCAAATTGTACTTGCCACCTCTATGGAATAGAAATTGCTCTCTCCAACCTTAGTGCTTTCACTAAATTTACTGATCACTTTCTTAGACCTAATTTTTCACAAGTCCCGCTTCTCTTTGGCCACTCTAATGCAACATTCAGTTATCTTTCACAAGTTTCTCCTCCTTTGGCTACGAAGACTTTATGCAAGTGATTCTCCAGACAGTGGAGAAGAATTAAGAAGAGGTACAACCAAATAATCTCTAATACTCATAAAAATTTTATTCACTATTACCCCACTTCCCCAAATTCTGGTCATTTCTTCCCAGAACACAGGTGTTTCAGTTGTGAATCACCGCCATAGTAAACTGTTACAGTCTGCAGTGTATTTTATAATTAAGGTGTATTCAGGTAGAAAAGACACTATTACCAGTACCTTGGTTTTATTTCTATTCCTTTGGTTGTTCTTTAATTTTTAAAGTGCTTTCATTAATAATTGGGTAGATCAGGCCAGGTGTGGTAGCTCACGCCTGTAATGCTAGCACTCTGGGAGATTGAGGTGGCTGGATTACCAGAGACAGAGCAAGACCCCATCTCTAAAAATAGCCAGGCATTGTGGTAGAGGCCTGTAGTCCCGGCTACTTGAGGTAAAAGAATCACTTAAGCCAAGGAGTTTGAGGCTACTGTGAGCTATGACGCTAAGGCGCTCTACCAAGGGCGACAAACTGACACTCTCTCAAAAAAAAAAATAAATAAAATAAATTGGGTAAAGAATGTCTTTAGAATATTTAGATGACTTACAAAGAACCACAACATAACCAACACTCGCTCAGGTTTAAGAACATTATCACTGTTTTCCAACTCCTTGTATGAGCCCCTCTTCAAACAGACAGACCTTCTGTTATTTCTCAGAGGTACCACAATCCTAAATTTAAATCATTACTGACTTTTCTTCATAATTTAATCAAATGTCTGATTCGCTAATGGAGTTTTACATTTCAGATCTTTACATATATGAAATCACACTACATGTACTCTTCTGTGTCTTTTTCTTTCACATAAGAATGTATTTCTTAGTCATCCATGTGGCTCTTGAGCAACTGTAAATCATTCACTTTTCTTTGGTGAGTATTATACTCTGGCATATGGAGGAAACCCAATATGCCACCCTAAACTAAGCCACTTTGACATAATGATTATTTTGAGCTGAGGGTAATTTAAAAGGACAGACATATAAGAAAAGCTCTCTGTCCTATCTCTACTTGACAAAAGGCAGGACATTAATTTACAAAGGTGTCCCACCTCTTCCACTAAGAAGGACAGAAGTTCATCACAGGAGACAACTGTAGACACTTACCAGCCTGGAAATGTTCACCAGACAAATCGACATAACAAATTTTACTAACTAGTCTTTACTGGCTATTAGTGTCCTAGTATTTGCCCTCCCACAATTTGCTGCCCCTAAAGACCCAACCTCCTTTCCTTTTTGTCTAGTCACTTCTCTAAAACTTTATTGTTCCTTTCCTAGTATACAAACTCAAGTTCTAATCAAACCTTTGAGTTACTTATCTCAGGATACTCCCATGTGTTACATGCTTGATACACATTAATAATTTGTTTTCCTCTTGTTAATCTGTCTTTTGTTATAGGGTCCCAACTGAACAGTTAGAAAGGTAAAGAAAAAATTATTTTTCCTTTCCTATACATGCATATACCAACATTTATTCAAATGTTTGAATTAGTTCCTTCTTTTTTCTATTAAAAGTATGGTTAGGCTGGACGCGGTGGCTCACACCTGTAATCCCAAGCACTTGGGAGGCCGAGGCAGGTGGATTGCCTAAGCTCACAGGTTTGAGACCAGCCTGAGTCAGAGCAAGACCTCACCTCTAAAAGATAGCTGGGCATTGTGGCAGACACCTGTAGTCCCAGCTATTTGGGAGGCTGTGGCAAGAGGATCACTTGAAACCAAGAGTTTGAAGTTGCTGTGAGCTAAGATGTCATAGCGCTCTACCAAAGGTGAGCAGGTGAGACTCTGTCTCTAAATAAATAAATAAATAAATAGCAGAGTTATTGTGAGTTTTCTTTCTTTTTTACTTTTTTATTTTTTTTTTTGAGACAGAGTCTCAGTATATGTCACCATGGGTAGAGTGCCATGGCGTCACAGTTACCCGCAACCTCAAACTCTTGGGCTTAAGTGATTCTCTTGCCTCAGCCTCCCTAAAAGATGGGACAACAGGCACCCACCACAACGCCCGGCTATTTTTTGTTGCAGTTGTCATTGTTGTTTAGCTAGCCCAGGCTGGGTTCAACCCACCAGCCTCAGTGTATATGGCTGGCATAGTAACCACTGTGCTATGGGCACCAAGCCCATGAGTTTTCTTGTATGTCTCTCCTGGTTCTTGGGTATAAGCCCCAAAATAAAACTTGTGTATCACTGAGTATGCACATTTCAACTTGACTAGATAATGCCAAACTATCTTCTAAACTGGTTATATTAATTTATATTCCCACCATCAGTATGTATGTTCTCATTATTCCACATTACCTGCAACATATGGTATTAATAGGCTTAAAATTTTGGAAGTTGATAGATGTGAAAAGATATCTCAATGTGATTTTAATTTGCATTTCTTTGAATTACAATGAGATTATGCATCTTCTTATGTTTATTGACCATTATAGATTTTTCTTTTTTAAGATGTCTGTTTTAAGTTTCACCATATTTCTTCTGCGTTGTTTTTTTCCTTACTGATTCATACATATCCTTTATATAAATACTTAATACAAGGCCAGGCGCAGTGGCTTACCCCTGTAATCTTAGCACTCTAGGAGACCAATGGATTGCCTCAGCTCACAGGTTCAAGACCAGCCTGAGCCAGAGCAAGACCTCATCTCTAAAAATAGCTGGGTGCTGTAGTTGGCTCCTGAGTCCTAGCTACTTGGGTGGCTAAGGCAAGAGAATTGCTTGAGTCCAAGAGTTTGAGGTTGCTGTGAGCTGTGACGCCACAACAGTCTAATAAGGCTGACAAAGTGAGACTTTATCTCAAAAAAAAAAAAAAAAAGACAAATAACTAAGTTACAAAAATAAGAAATACATGCCATTATTATAAATACCTTGTATTATTTTACATTTCAATTTCAATGAAAATACCAGGTAAGCTATTATTTCCTTTACAGATAAGAAAACTCAGGACACAGAGAAGTTAAATATACTTTGTTTTTCAAGAGTGTCTTGTCTTTTTGAAGATATCTGTTCTTTCATATAAATTTTAGAAAAAACAAAACCAAACCTGACAGTAATATTTTTACTCATGCTGAATTTAATGTCACCCTTTAATACTTTTGTAATTTTCTCTATAAACGTGTTATACATCTTGTTTATTGGCTATTTTAACTTTTTAATGCTACCATGTTATCTTTTTAAAAATAAGATTTTCACATATGTCGAGTATGTAGAAACAGCTGATTTTTTTTTTTTTTTTTGAGACAGAGTCTCACTATGTTGTCTTCGGTAGAGTGCTGTGGTGTCACAGCTCATAGCAACCTCAAATTCTTGGGCTTAAGTGATTTTCTTGCCTCAGCCTCCCAAGCAGCTGGGACTACAGGTGTCCGCCATAATGTCCGGCTATTTTTTGTTGCAGTTGTCATTGTTATTTAGCTGGCTCAGGCCATGTTTGAACCTGCTAACCTTGGGGTATGTGGCTGGCGCCATAACCACTGTGCTATGGGTGCCGAGCCAAAACAGCTGATTTTTGTACATAGATTTTGTATCCAGCTGTTACACTCTCATTAATCCTAGTTTACCTGTTGACTTTCTTTGACTTTCTATGGAGAGTATCATTATTATCTGTGAATAATGACTGTTTAGTTTCCAGTCATTCAGTCCAGTTTTTTTCTTGACTTTTGCATTGGTTGATTATTCAGTAAAATGTTAAAAAGAAGTAATGACAACAGGCTCCCTTGACTTACTCATAATCATATGGGAAATTTTTCACCACAAGATTGTTTCTTATAGTAAACTCATTTTATCTGGTTAAAGATACTATCTCCTATTTCTATTTTACTAAGAGCTTTTCTAAAAATCATAAATGAATGCCAGATTTTTTTTAAGACAGAGTCTTGCCCTATTGCCTGCTCTAGAATGTAGTGCATGATTATAGCTGTGATCTCAAATTCCTGGGCTGAAGTAATCCTCCTAACTAGGGGGAATACAGACTCATGACCACCACACCCAGCGTATGTATGTATGTATGTACGTATGTAGAGATGAGGTCTCCCTCTCGCTTAGGCTAGTTCCTAACTCCTGAGCTCAAGCAACCTCCCTGCCTTGGGTTCTCAAAATGCTAAGATTATGGTTGTGAGCCACTACACTTGGCAATGAATGCTTAATTTTAACAAATACTTTACCTGCATTTATTGAGGTAATCATATAATATGTTTTTATTCTTTAATTTGTTAAAGGTATATATTATTTTGATTTTTTTCCCTCAAGTGAAGGTAGGCTTAAACTCCTAGAATAAATCCAACTGGCTGTATTTGTTATACATTGCTAAATTCAACTTGCTGATATTTTATTTAAGATTATTTTAATGTGTTTAGAAGTGAGATAGAGGGCGATGCTTGTGGCTCAGCGAGTAGGGCGCCGACCCCATATACCGAGGGCTGCAGGTTCAAACCCAGCCCCGGCCAAACTGCATCAAAAAAAAATTAGCTGGGCGCTGTGGCGGGCGCCTGTTGTCCCAGCTACCTGGGAGGATGAGGCAAGAGAATCGCTTAAGCCCAAGAGCTGGAGGTTGTTGTGAGCTGTGACTCCACAGCACTCTACCGAGGATGATAGAATGAGACTCTGTCTCCACACACACACAAAAAAGAAATGAGATAGAGAATGGAATTGTGCGCATAAAAAGGTTCAGTGAGTGTTCCCTCTGGTTCTGTACACTGGAAGAGTTTGTATACATTTTTTATTATTAATTTGATCTGTAATAAATGTTGGTAGAATTTGCTTGTATAGTTCCATGGGCCTATACAAGGTATTCATAAAAAGGTATTTTAGGCTCAGCGCCTGTGGCTGAAAGGGGTTAAGGCGCCAGCCACGTACACCTGAGCTGGTGGGTTCGAATCCAGCCCGGGCCCGCCAAACAACAATGACGGCTGCAACCAAAAAATGGCCAGGCGTTGTGGCAGGTGCCTGTAGTCCCAGCTACTTGGGAGGCGGAGGCAAGAGATTTGCTTGAG
>CAUYON010037903.1:0-37583 GCA_963573935.1 Arctocebus calabarensis | reverse complement strand
GTTTTAGCCTTCATATGAAAGCTATAAATTAGCTTCATATTAGGGCTGAGTACATTGGATACTTTTTCTTCCATTCTTGAGATACTTTGCTAAGAAGAATATGTTCCAGCTCCATCCATGTAAACACAAAAGAGGTAATGTAAAATTCTGCCACTCCCCAGTCTTAACTCAGACGAGCCACGCTCGAGAAACCATCTAATATCCCCCTGGTATTTCTTCATACTTCTTCATACTTCTCCATATTTTTCTGTGTAACCACCACATTTTCCTCAAATCTTTGTTAGATTCAACAAACTTTTCCTAGCATTAGAATTATTTGTTGGTATTTTTGTTCTGTCCAGGAACATTTGTTCACTTGCACAGACTTTCACGTCTGGGATAATTGTTGGGTCTGCTGTGTGCAGACCACTGACGGGAGTAAGCAAGTTGGGCAGGATTCCTGTTCTGACTGAGTTCACATTTTGGTGGGGTGGGGGGAGATGAAAGGGACAGGCATTTAACAAGTCAACTTAGAACCAAAATCGTGACTAAATGTGATCATCATGTTAATGCGGTATAGGGTAACTGTGGAAGGGCATTTGAGACTAACAGACACTTCCAGGAAGAGACATATAATTTGAGATCTGAAGGTGAACACAAAGCTATGAAAAGATGATAGAAAAGTACATTCCAGGCAGGAGCTTATATGAATCCAGGCTGGGGCAGAGGGGCAGAGTGACTGGGGAAGCAAGCGGGAGAGGGCAAGACTCTAATTTGGGGAAGTGGACTGACAGACAAATGTTTTTCTCCTAAGTGTAGCAGCAGGCAAAACAGTGGTAGTGCAGACCATGGATATTGAAGCCAGATGCAACTGGGTCCAAAAGCTGCCTTGTCCCTTACAGGCTGTGACTTTCTCAGAGCTGAGAGCTAAGGGCTATTGCCAAGGCCAGTGGGTGTAAAGTTAGCCCACTAATTTACTTGGACAAGTTTCTTAATCTCTATGGTTCTCAACACTTTCATATGAAGAAAAAACATGGAGCTAAAAATAAGAGTCAATGCAAATGTTGAGTGGAAACTGAGTTATGTTAGCCCTGAGTCAGAAACCAGTGAGGTCCATAGAGTAGTTATGGGTTCCATTAACATATATGAAAAACAATCACCTAAAATTAAATCTTAGCAAATGGATTTTTCTCGGTGAGTGAGTATGTTAGCTGAAGTCAGCTGAAGCTGATGAAAAGGCAGAGGAATGCAGGCACATTATGCCTCAAATCAGGGACATCCGTCTGTTTCACAGATACAGCTCCCAAGTCGTTGGGGCCTCTCCCCAGAATGAAGAGCGGCTTTTGACACTATCACTCTGTACCACATTGACAAACGAGCACATGGCTCTCACAGGCCCATTTGATTTTATGGAGTTTTGTCGTGGTTGTTATTTTTGGCTCTAAAAGTAGAACTTATTCAATAATAGGTTTGATTCTTTTCTAAACCCAGTTTACCATCCTCCCAGGGAAGATGGCATTACAAAGCTCTTAGCCACTCCCTAAAATAAAGAAATCATACTTTTTGCCAAATTAACACAAAGGACTTGGCCAGAGATCAAGAGAGGAAAAAAATAAATAAATAAAGCAGGGAACAGAAGGCCAGGTAGCCAGGGATTCCTGCTCACCCATTGTTCTGTTGACCAGTCAATGCCAAGGAAAAATTCTCCATGAAGTCATTTTGCTTTAAACAGGACTCCTTACTGCAAAGCCTAAGTGGAAAGCTCAAAGAAATAACTGGTGTAACATTTTTGAAAGATGAAGCCAATCATTCTTTCCCCTAAATAAAATGAAACCTAAGCAGTCAACAACCACAATCATAAGAAGATAAGTACAGTGAGGAGAAAGTACGCCCATTGTTGGAAGCCAACTCAGAAATTTGGAAGCAACTTTAAATGGAAAAACAGAAATCTGCTAGAAATTTTGGTCCTGCAAGGATATCTAAACTGTATTATTTTTAACTGAACAGGCACATTTGAAAAATAAGAAAATGACTTTTTTTCACGATTGGTAACGCAATCCATTTAAATTATGTTTTCGTGGCCTAACACAACCCCACTTTCACATAAATCAAAAACCCTACTATGAAGTGAAAGCCTACTTAATTTTACCAGGGGAAAATAAACTGTTCATTCTCTGCCTTTTCATTTCCTATTTTCATACTGTTAGGTATCTGCTTTTTGCCTCTGGGATGTTGATAAAGAACTAATATTCTCAATAATTTTTCCCAAATAAACACTCCATTAATTTTAAGTAATGTTTCCTATACTGAATGGAGATTCAATAGGTTATATAGAAGAATACTATATATAAGGTCTGAGATTTTACATGGGTGTGATTGGATTTACAAATATCCATACCATCTCCTTCATAGAGTACCTTAATCAACTTATCCAGGATTTGAGATCCCGACAGTCTACAAAGCCAGCGGGATCATTAAACCCAATCATATTTTCATCCTAACCTGATATTTCACTAGAGCCATTCAATCAATTTAACCAACAGAGACATTTGTCCCTGGACTGTCACCATAGCCCGTACCAAGCGTCCTACACTTCTTTATCTTTTGGCAGGGCCATCATAAACGAGCGACACCGCAGGTGATATATGAGAACTCAAATAAGCCATAAATCCCAGAACCCTTCATCTCCCATCAGGAGGGCTAAATTTACGCCCACTGGCCTTGGCAATGGCTCTTAGCTCAGCTCTGAGAAAGTCAACTTAAAACGACACATTCTTTTAGGAGTGAATCTCTTCTCAATGTGGCATCACGGAGAGGGAGAACGCCAAAGAGGAAGGAGGGAAGGGAGGCCGTCAGGACACTTTATTCTCTAAGACTTTTTTACTTTTAGAATTAAAATACCTTTGTGGGAAAACCCCCATCTTGGCTTTATCCCAATTCTAAAGTAACCAAAAATTATTCATTTTATTCTAATTGGTGTGAATGGTGTAGAATGAAGAAGATAGGATGTAGTATTCAGATAAAATGTGACTGTCACATATGGCAAAGATTTACATAAGGGAATCAGGGGAATGGGCTGTAAATGATTTGTAAACAATGGAAATAGGTCTTGTAGACAGGACAGCTTCCTACACTGTGTGCATGTACACACACGTGCTCTTTCTGCCATGGTTTTGGTTGAAAGCAAGGCATACAGTGGGAGATGTGTCAAGTTCAAAATGTGCATTAGGCAAGGTTTTCTCAATATCTCATGGAATCTCCTGGGAACAAGGTTTTACATAAGAACTTTGTATCTGAATGAGGAAGCTAAGGCACCCCTTCCCTCTTTCCTCATCTTGACAAAGAAAACGAAAACTTATTTTTAATCAAAGTACATGAGAAGCAAACGTCATCTCACACAACAAGAGATTAGGAATTTTGAATTAATTGAAGATACTGGAAGTTAGAAAAGGGGATTTAAATAGTGGCTAGCAATAGTTTGAGACACATTGAAACTTTTTTATCCCTCTAAGTAGACATTTGGTATTCATAATGTATATTAAAATTAGCTGGAGTTAATTCCTCCTAGTTCCTCTTCCCTTCCATTCATTTTGATCGTCAACAACACCATAAAAACAGTTCCATTGCCTCTCCCCATACATCGCATTATCTCTCCTTCTTAGTATACATCTCGAGTAATGCAATTTACTTCAATGTCACCAAGCAAACCAAGTCCCTTTGGGACTGTCATTATCATAAACCACAATCTGCTGCCAATTGATTTGTCCTTAGCTGCCCTTTGTTGTAACCTCCTTTTTAAAAAGCAAAATAAACCCCAAACAACAACACAACAAATTAATGACACAGCAGTTCAAGTCCTGGTTTTTGTTCAATCTGTGACTTTTCCATTTTTGTTGTTGTCAGTCTTTTGTTTTTATCATTGTATTTACCCACTACTCATCCAGGGCACAGACACCAGAATGAATGAAGGACAAACCCTACTAACAATTTTTCTTGTTTTTAGAAAAGGGATCAGAATAAGATTGGATTAAATTTTAGGCAATCAACCAGTCATGGTGTTACTTTAAACAAGGAAGACCATTTGTTCCTGTGGAATTTAGTTATAAGAATTTGGAGGCAGGAAAATTATTTTGCTGAAACCTGCTGATTTCTGAATTCAGTAATTATGTAATTATATTTCTCTTACATGTCCTAAAGGATTTAACGGTTTATACTAATGCAACTATCCTTCAATTTGGAAAGACTACCATGTAAAAACTGCAACACTTTTCAGATTTTAAGGAGAAGAAAATGAAAACACTAATTTGAATGGCATCACAAGTGATTAATATTTCTACCTAGAAAGATTTTAAATTCAGACCAATGAGATTATGGAACAGATTCTAAAATTCTATGATCAGAGTAAAAAATATATATATACACACATATCCACACTTTATATTTGTTCATAAAGTAGTTAGAGGACATTTAGTTCTAGACACATTCCCCCCCACACACACAAAAAAAATCTTGATAGATAATTTTTTTGTTTGTTTTTTGTAGAGACAGAGTCTCACTTTATCGCCCTCTGTAGAGTGCCATGGCGTCACACAGCTCACAGCAACCTCCAACTCCTGGGCTTAGGCGATTCTCTTGCCTCAGCCTCCTGAGTAGCTGGGACTACAGGCACCTGCCACAATGCCCAGCTATTGATAGACAAATTTTACTTTTAATTAAAAGTAGCAATACTTAGACATATACACATACAAGCAGAGAGACAAAATGGCACAGAAATTGTCCCAGATTTATTTGGGGTAAATGCTTCCTCGGCTGATTTTTTCATGTATTATTTTTTTCTCCTGTGTAGACACGGAAATCATATAATTGGGGCTGAATTTTGGAGGGTAAGTAGAAACCTTGACCACATGCATCATTCTATGTGGAAAAAGAAAATCTACTATGGTTTGGTACCTAAATTCTTTGGATTGGGGAGACTAACATGCTTTATAAAGATAAAGTATATTTTATTTTAAAATGTCTAATGTCTATGAATATGTGCATGTTGGTGATGGACAGAAATAAGACCTATTCTTTTCACATGAGTGGCTGTCAAAGGAGAATATCGAATGCATTTCATGAAAAGGCTAAATATGGCATATTTTATATGATGAAAAGAATAAATTAAGAACCTCATGAAAATGAAAAATGAGACAAGGCTGGAGAGTGAGACCTATTAAAAGGACAGTCCTAGCTTCAAATAATTTATCTCAATATCTTCATTCTTAACAACTATACATGAATAAAACTTTGATTTTACCTATTTTCTGTCAAATTTATCTTGCCTGCTATCTTTTCTCAACTTACCTTTGACAGAATGAACTTTACAAATTTGCTACCATTTAGGAAAATTGGTTTACATTTACAAGAGAATGAGGTTTTTTTTCTTAAAAGTATAAAATAGCTAAAGTGGAAATTAAATTTGATGTTAGAGTTTATAAATTGCACTGTTTTATTTTAATGTGTTATATAAACCTGAGGTAGAATTATTTGGCATGAGTTTCTTTGATAACCATACTTCAGTGGCATTAGGAAAAGAGTTAATTTCATAAATAAATCTACTATTCATTTTCCAGAGCATTTGCTTAGGATCTGGAATCATTTAGAACAGTTCACACTAATGATTCCTAATATTTAACTCTTGTTAGATTCAAGGTGAATGGTGTATAGAATTCTATTTAATAAATCTCAGTGGTTTTCCTTACTTCTAACAACCATGTCCAATTTTTCATAAGCCTGAAATTATCATTGTTTTATAGGTCTCAGTAATCAAAATGCACTCTTCACCCTTATAAAACAATAAATCAAACTCAGGAAAAAATGTTATTACATGTAACAAGATTCCTGTATCACCAAATTTGTATGCAGCCATCATACTACCTTATTGCCCACAGTCCTTTATACTTCACACTTGTTTTTCTGTCTTTCTCATTTGACACTCTCAACCCCAAGTGTTGCAAGGGCAGATAACAGTTTTCCTGTTTTAGAGATAGAATGATGAGGTTCAAACAGTAAAGAGATTTGCCCAGCAACTGTTCTTCTCACAGGATAAAACATGTAATTAAGTCCTTTAAATTTTTAATGTCTTCTCTTAACACAGCAGTTCTCAACTTGTGGGTCGCGACCCCTTTGAGGGTGGAACAACCCTTTCACAGGGGTCGCCTAAGACCATCCTGCATATCAGATATTTACATTACAATTCACAACAGTAGCCAAATTACAGTTATGAAGTAGCAACGAAAATAATTTTACGGTTGGGATTCACCACAACATGAAGAACTGTATTAAAGGGTTGCGGCATTAGGAAGGTTGAGAACCACTGTCAATGCACACATACATATATATGAAGTGAGAACCATAATGATTATGATACTTCCACATGATGGTTTATATTTTAACAGAAGTGACCTTGTAAACCACAGACTATTACAAAGTTTCTACTTTTGAAGTAGCCTCAACTCAGTGCCAAGCACTAAATAGAACCCTGAATCTTAAACATGGGGGCATAAGGATCACAGTGGACCTCAGAACAAATGTCAGTTATTAAATCTTCCATTCATGAACTCTGTCCAATTCAGTACATGAAAGTTGAGACTCCAGTAATCAGTTTAAAAGTGGCCCTGGTGTTTTTGAAGGTGATAAGAAATCCTAAAATATCATATATGTATATAAAACCAGTGAAATTCTTGGCCCTGCCTTTTTAAAACCCTCATCTCCTCTGCTCAGAAAATACCGTTAGAGGAGAGGAATAGAAATATTTACATAGGACCATATTCTGATTGCTAAAGGAATTCTACATCCCTGAATGACTTCAACTTGTGATAGTTCTGCCCATCTGAATCTCCAGCTAAAACTAGTCTTTATCCAGAGCTGAAGACCTCATTGGGTCTTTCACAACCTTCTAAAATAATTCTAGGATCAAGAGATGGAAAACAAAGCCTTGCTCCTTTTCTTACTAGTTCAGACTTGTATTTCCCAAACTGTGCTACTTAGGTCACTATACTTGGGTTCCTATAAAGGCAGGTTCCATAATCTGAATGATTTGAGAAACTCCAGGGTGTACTTGCTTGTCCATTGCAGTTAGATTGGGGTTAATGAAAGCACAGCTCATCAGGAGAGACACGACCCCATTTATTTGTATTACCTGACTGCATACTTGTTGTTTTAGATATACCTATGAACATCTAGAAGATACCAGCCTTCCACGGAGAAACCTGCCTATTCATAAATGCATAAGCCTTTAACATGAGGATATTGGGGGAATATGACCAATCTTGGGTCATTCCCTTTAGTAAATTTTCGCTCTAAGTTTATTTATACAACAGAAGCAGTTTCTCTCATTAGCTCCTATGAGCCAGCAATTGTGCTAGGTGATGGAGCCACAGAAGGGGCAAAGTGTGTTCATCATAGCAGGAAAACCAGAGATGTGTGAATAAGAAAATGCAAAGCGTGAAATGCTACGGTGACAGTTAACTCAGCATAGAAGAGGCGCATCCAAACTGCAGTGCAGAGGAGAGGTAGGAAATGATTCCTGGCAGAGGGAAAAGGCTGAGTTGTGAAGGTCAGGGAGGAGTCAGTCCAGTGAAGGAGACAAAGGGAACAGTATGTACAGGTTCAGGCTAGTCAAAGCGATCTGGGTAAGAATGAGGGGAGTGTGAAGGGATGAGTCTCTAGAGCAGTGGTTCTCAACCTTGCTAATGCCACGGCCCTTTAATACAGTCAACCCACAGGTTGAGAACCACTGCTCTAGAAGTAGTAGCCATAACATTTAACAGTTATTGAAGCTTGCCATTTCTTTAACTGGCTTTCCCTAATGCCAAATCTATAAAGTATGTGACATTATTATCCCCACTTCGCAGATGAAATCATCGAGCCATCGTGGAGTGATACTACTTGCTCAGGGGCATTCCAAAGATAGATAAAAAGGAAAGCTAGTACTTGAGATCAAATTCCAGTGCCTAATTTCCCATCACTGCATACTGTATTGCATTTTATCTTGAAAGAATGAAGAGTCCTTGACTAGTTTTAACCACGAATTGCTAGGAGAGCTCGCTATATAGCAGGAAGAATTGGCCACAGGCTGGAGAATGAATTTAAGCGGAGAAAGAATGAATGCCAAGCAATCAGTTATGGTGTGGCTCAGCCCCAGTGAGTGGGTAGATTTAAGAGATATCAAAGTCACCTTAACAGAACAAGTAATTGACAGGTGTCATCATTGTCCTCTCTAAGGCATCCTCAGGGAATAGCATGCTCTTGTCCTGCACACTGACACACTTTCTGCCACTTCGGATCAGTTTGGTTTATAGTAGAAACATTGCTAGCTGAAACAATAGCATTCGACAATCTATGGGATTCCTAATCAGCTAAGAGTTCTGTAAGAGTGGAGAGCTTGTCTGTTTTTCTTTCTAATCCTAGCACACTGGTCACAGCCATATGCAATAACTGCTTGATCTGTGAGATTTGGTTGAATTGAATTGAATTCAACAAAATGGCTAGAACTTTCAGTAAGCTTCAAGGTGTTGTAGGCATATGTGATTTTTTTCAGAGAAAATAAATTTCCCATCCAAAATATCAAGTACTCTCTAAATACTAATTACCTAGAGTTGACTTTTTAAGGATGCATTATTAAGGTTAATGAGATTCAGACAAGGATACTGAAGAAATTTATCTTCAACGAGGGAGAAGGGAAACATTTTCCTCCCTTGTTGAGTTCTCATATTCCCTTCAAATTTCCATTAGTGTTTTCTCAGGTTTTCATATTGGTTAGAATGGGTTGTTTTTGTGTTGTTGTTGTTGTTGTTGTTGTTGTTGTTTTTTGGGAGTGAGTGCAAAATTCAGACGCCAGCCCCTTCATACAGCTTTGCAGCCTCAGCAGCCATTGCTTTCCCCTGTACCACATTCAAACAAATAAACAACAAAAACTGGAACTTGACAACTTGATTAACTTACATATGTTTCAGTTAAGATGCGTGTTTTTTATCTGTTTATACTATAAAATAAATTTTGCTCAGTTTACAATTCCCCCTAGTCTTTTGGTGAGCTGAAATGATTATAAATTATAATTGATTAACTCTTGATACCAAGTTTGATTTGGGGGTACACAATATAAACTACCATGAAAGGAGGATTAATTTGGCTACACCAGATGGATTCCAATATGTTTTACGAGTATATTACAATCCGCACTTTCTTACAAAAATGAGAAGATCAAATAGTTTTCATGGCCCTTGGGAACCTTGCAGTGCCCTTATTCCTGGTCTGGGCATTCTTTGGGAACCCAAGGTGAGAACTTTCCAAATCCTAGTATTGTACTAACTAACTCCTGAACTTCTTCTCTATGCCTTTCCAAGTCATTGATTTTATTTTGCCTAGCATTAGAAAAACAGATGATTTCAAGAATGTATTACCTATTTGTTTTCTAAGATAATTGCTTATGATAGGAAATCATTTAAAATGTTACTTTGTGATACCAATTTTATAAAATGTTAAATATTTAACCTTTGCTGGATTTAATATTCTAAATGTATGTTTAAAAAAACTAATTATATAAAGTTAAACCAGCAAAAATTGTCTCTGAGCAGTTAATCAAAAAGGCCATTCCCTGACTTCCACTTAGGATTTCCATTTGAAATAAGTAAAAGGTTTCCATGGAGTGCCTGAGGAACTTCCTACCCAGAGAAAGAGATCCTGATAGGAAGTTAGTCCACCTGGGTCATTTTCAAAAGAAAGCCTGAAAAGGGAGAAGAAGTCAATACAGGAAAAGATAGCCACAAAGAGAAAAATGTCACGAAAACACACCACTATCCTCCCAAAATGGGAGGAGATGACAAAAAAAAGCAGGAAAGATAAAACTAGAGAGGGGCAAACCGAGACACAAGCTGCCACATAAAAAAAAAAAAAAAAAAGCCAAGGAAGAACTCAGAAACACAGACAATTATTAAAAGAATGATAGAGATTGAGGAAATAAAAACCAAAAGGCTAAACCATAAAATCAAATAGAGGTGCAAGCAATGAGATATGGATACAGGCAGAAAAAGACAGG
Organism: Arctocebus calabarensis; assembly: GCA_963573935.1. Taxonomy (NCBI): domain Eukaryota; kingdom Metazoa; phylum Chordata; class Mammalia; order Primates; family Lorisidae; genus Arctocebus; species Arctocebus calabarensis. Next base: position 27,526 of record CAUYON010037903.1, on the reverse strand, counting down.
CTCCACAGCAAAGTGGGATCAGAAAGACACATAGAGAGACACAAAGGAATAAAAGTGGAAAAAGACAATAAACAGCACGAAACTACAATGGAAAGTGTAAAAACCCAACAGGGGTAAATAGAGAAAGAGACAAAAGTCTATGTATCTGTGTAATTTGAGACACTGGTAGTCACTAAGAGTCTTTTGAAAAAGTACAAAGATACTTACAAGGAAGAATTGTGGAAGTTACAGTTTGTGGGTATCTTGCCCCTAAGGACAGATAAGAGAGGTCTGTGAGCAAGTGCCAACGCTCTGGGGTGGGCAGGATGCCTGGCTGCCCAGTGTCCTTCCGTAGGACTCCAAATCAACAGTCTCTCCTGAGGCAGTGACTCTACTGGGGATTTGGCAATGTGTGAAGATATTTCTATTATGACAATTAGTGTTGGAGGGGTACTTCTGGCAGGTAGTATGTGGAGGCTAGGGAAACTGCTAAATAGCCTGAAACACACATCTCAATGCCCCCAAAGAAAGAATTATATAGCCCTAAATGTCAACAGCATAGCTATTAAGAAACATTGCCCTACGCTCTGTTCTGGCAAAGGAGCAAACTCTCTCCATCTGTAGGAAGGAATTTACTGCCCCTCAAACCCAGAATTTGCATGTCAGACTTTGCAAAATTGTCCCCTTCATCCTTTTGACTTGGATGTTGGAAAAAGCACTGAGAGAATCTTGTGCAGTCTGTTAGAAGACCTGTGTCCTGCTACTACTAATCCGCTGAGTGGTTTTGTACACATAACTATCCCTGTTTGGATTTCTTCATGTCATCAGTACAGCGAAGGGCACTACAACAGTGTTTCCCAATCTTTCTGAACTGAATGGTTCCTTTTTAAGGAAAAGAAAGCACAACTACTTGAAAGCAAGTATCTGTTGTTAATTTACAAAATATAGACTATTAAAATTTAGTAATATTCAAAAATGTACCCTTTTCACTAAATTTTAGAATTATTTATCCTTCTAAAAATAATATTTATCTATGTCTAATTATGCAAAGCATATTATTAGTTGGATTTATAGACAACACTTGAATTGCATTGGACTTATAGATTACTTAAAATAATCTTGAGATCCTTGTCCCTTTGACTCAAGTGGAATTGCATTTATGATAATCTTTTATCTCTCTCTCTCTAAAAACTAACTACATAGGGGTGAAGAAAGACAGTTAGGAAGCAGAAATGCCATCAGGGCCATTCAGGAACCAGAAGTATGGAAATTAGCTCAGATTCTAACAATGAGGAAATGAAGAACACCCCCTCTAAAGATAGCTACTGCTATTCAGCTCCAGCAAATGATTTCCTTTTATAGAAATGGTGTTCTGTATTCCAAATTTTATAATTCTCTAAAAGAAATCAGATATCCAGATTTTCAAATATTGGCTCAAAGATTTAAACACTGCGAGCCAAATATAGCAGGTTGGTAGATTGAATTTGGTCCACAAAAGGGCCATTTTGTGACCTCTGGATAGTTACCATCCCATTTAATTCAATTTATAATTGAATAAGATTGCCTCAGTGTTGAATGAGAAAAGCCCATGAAATAACAAAGAAATTCTTAAGAACTTAAAGGACAAAAATTTTTTAAATGTAAGGACATATAAGCCCCATTTCTCTCACCTCTCGCATGCAATCCATTAACAAATTGTATCTGATCTACCTTCAAATATATGCCCCAGTCCAAAACTACCATCTTAGCACAAGTCACCAACATCTCCAGCCTGACTACTCTATTACCCTTCAAACTGGTCTCCCTAGTTTACTCCACCCTCTCTTCCTGACACAACTGCCAAAACTATAATCAACATATGAAAAAATGCTCAGTATTTCTAATCCTCAAAGAAATGCACATCAAAACCACAATGAAATATCACCTAACTTCAGAAAAAAAATGGGTTTTATCCATAAGTCCCCAAACAACAGATGAGGGCATGGATGCAGGGAGAAGTGAGCACTGTTGGCGAGGCTGCAAATCTGTACAACCTCTTTGGAAAGTAATGTGGATATACCACAAAGAACTAAAAGTAAATCTACCATTGGATCCAGCAATCTCACTACTAGGTATTTACCCAAGGGAAAAAAAAGTCATCCTATAAAAAAGATGGCTTGCATTTAAATGTTTAAAGCAGCACAATTCACAACCACAAAGATGTAGAAACAACTCACGTGTTCATCAATACATCAGTAGATTAATAAAATGTGGTACCATGGAGTATCACTCAGCCATAAAGAAAAATGTGAACCAATACCTTTTGTAACAACCGAGACGGAAGTGGAGGCCATCCTTCTAGGTGCAATATCATAAAAATGGAAAAGCAAACACCACATGTGCTCACTCTTCAACTGGAACCAAATGATTAAATGTGGTACCATGTGGTACCAAATGTGTACATGTGGTAGTGAAATTCAATGGAAATAGGGCAAATGGAAGGGGCAAGGAGGGAACAGGTAAATTGACATCTAATGGGCACAAGGCACACTGTCTGGGGGACACAATCATAACTTTGTATAAAATAAGGGATATAATCAAAACATTTGTATCCCTGTAACATTCCGAAATAAAAAGATACCTTCAAAAATAATATTATATTATTTTATGTCCTTTCTTGAAACACTCCAATAATCTACCAACCCAAAGGCCTGTGATGTCTAGTTCCTGGCTACCTCTCTGTCCCCATCTCTTATTCTCCCACTTGCTTCCTCTTCTCCAGCTGCAGTGGTCTCCTTGACATCTTTCTAGCGCATCACTCTCACCAATGGTGGTCTGTTGTCTTCAGACGGATCACTCCTCCCAGGATTTCCACATAAACCAATCATTCCCTTTGTTCAGGTCTGGGCTCGAAGGTCACCTCCTCAGAGCTGCCTGCCCAAACACGTTGCTGAAAATAGCAGGGAGGCAGGCACGCTTCCCATCTACTGCTACCTATCCACGTGCACTGATTTAGTTGCCTTCAGGTCAGCTATCATTACATCACTTGAAATGATATCCTGTAGAGTGCCTGTCCTCTCCAATTTATTGCAAACTCCATGAGGGTGGGTATTATTGATTGTTCAGTAAGGTATCCCAAGAACCTGGAATTGGCACAAAATATATGTTCAATTAACATTTACTGAAGAAATGAATAAATGTATGAAAATAAAACCTTAGACAAAGCAGAAGGCAAATGCCTGTTACAATGATGCTTGCAAATAATAAGTCTGACAGGCAATCTTGTATTACCAAGGTCATTATTATTATTGAAAACTAAGCAAACACAGATGCTAGATGGTTACAAGGGCAACAAGTTAATTGGATATTTCTTATAATCCCTGGGGGCAAGTTAGACTAGAATTAATTCAACTCAAATATATCAGAAGTAGATTAGATGATACACCAGATTCCCTCCCTTCTTTCTATCTTCTTTCCTTTTGTTTCTCCTACATCATCTACCTCGAGACATGTCCCAGCTTGGCAGAACATAACCCCATGCCTACCCTATGCTTTTTCTCTGAGGAGACAGCTACATTTAGACTGGAATGAGAATTATAGTTTGAGTAGATCAGGCAGTGAAAAAAAGAGTGAGATCACTGGACCCCTTCACGGTAACATCTGTATACAGCACAAAGGCTGCCACAGTTCCTGGATCAACGGATTAACCGAAAGGCCCTCTCCATGCTGTACTAATTCCCTTGAAATGCCCACCAGTCGCTCCCCAGTCCCCCATCAACATCACAGGCAACCGTGACTCTCCTCCACTGTAGAAATCTGGAAATCATTCATGTCCACACTTGTGTTCTTTCTCATTTGTCATTTCCCAAACACCAGTCATTTATACTGCAGTAAACAGTACATTACCCACTAGACACTTTCTAATCTGTCATCCCTTTTGCTTCATCTACTTTATCTATTCAACAGAGGAGCTGCACAAAAAAGACTTCCCCTTGCTAATGAGGACTCAGACTTCTAACCTTGCTCACAGTTTTTTCTTGGGCAAGGTGGGTAGAAAAAATCGCAAAGCCAAAGTGGACCTCTTGCACTTAATTTCACTTTCCAGACTCCAATTTAAATAAGATGCTTAAAGGATATTGAAGGGTTCCAAAATGCAGAAGTTTCATGCAGTGGTGAAAGTAATCACTTGATTTCACACCTTACGGTACCTGCCTAGCCCTGTCAAACCAATGAAGGGCATAACAGATAAGAAGAGATAAACTGTATGTTTTCATACAATAAACAAGAAAATCCCATGAAGGTTATGTGGAAGGTTATGTTGGATGAAAATATTTTAGATTGTATATGATGCCAGCACACTGTACCCCATGATTGCACTAATGTACAAAGCTATGATTTAAAAAAAAAAAAGAAGAAGAAGAGATAAACTGGGTCATATGTTTTTCAATGGCCAGAGTAAACTAGAAAAACAAAACTTAAACAGAGGATAAGTAATTTGCCCAAGGCCACAAAGCTAATAAGTGGTAAGCCAAAAACATATGTTCTGTTCTACTCAACTCCAAAGATAAGGTTTAAAGCAAGTTCTTAGTACCTTGTAAGGAAGAGGCTATCACAGAAGACTGGTGGATCAATTATCTTCTCCTTTGCATTTGATAAAAAGCTATTTGACTTCTTTCTTAGAACATAAGACATGCAAAAAATGCCACATAACGCTTCAGGGAATTTTCAGACTCTGAACTTGGCAGCAGCATCCAGAGCTAAAGATCTATGACCCTGTGATCTCATGCCCTTCCTCTTGCCTATGTAGTTAATCTGGTGGCTCAGCCCTTGACTAAAGAGGATATTACATTCTAAAACTTAAATCCAGACTGTACTGTGTATGCATGGTCATATTTCAAGTAAGTGACAGCTAACTGCTAACACACAGCAGCAACCTTCAATTCATAGTAACCTATGGTGGCACTGTAACCAGCAATTGGAGGAAACACATTCTTTATTCTCAATCCAATTCTGTATCCCTGAGCCACCCCGTCCCCCAGCTGTTTCCTTTTCTGTTTTGCTTTGTTTCATAAAGATAGTCATTTAATTTCCTGCCATCTTCAGCTCCTAATTGCCACAAGCAGATGGAATAACTCACTGCTGGGTAAATCTGAGACTGTTTCATTCTGTGACATTGACCAAGAGAGGCCATGTCCCCACAGGAGAATTCTGATTGAATCACTTGGTTACTATTCCTCCCAACATCTGGCTAAGTTTTGTTCTTCTTTCTATCAAAAGAAAAAGGAGAATCTGTCTTTTTAACACATTCTAAATAAATATACATGTAAGTAAAGTTTTTAAATTAAGAAATCCACAGATACAGGCTTCTGAGCCAACAAGTTTTTTTTAAAAAAGCATTACAACAAAATACATTTTTTCTGCTTTTGTGGGGAGTGGGAGGTGGATGGGTTAACAACGTGCTCTGCAATATATATTTATACGTATTTGGGGGGGGGATCACGCTTGATTCTTACACGTGTGCCTCTTTTGCAGATCTTGCTAATTGGATATCGCTTTGCTATCCCCTCCCATGAAGTGTCAGCTTTCAGAAGCAGGGTTTCTGTGTGTGATTTGAGGTGATGGGACTGTAGAGCCGATGGGCCCACAAACTGTTATTGATCCTCATTAAACACCTGAGATGTGTGAGTTATTTTCGCATACCTCAGTATCCACGGGTCAACACCTTTGCAAACATTCAGAGATTTCCTTTCACTCAATTACAAGATAAATAAATCTCAAACCCTTCTGCCGTTCCATTACTAGGGTGATAGTTTTCCCTATTGAAAAGAGTTTATGGGACTATCTGGTAACAGATACCATCTTCCTTTATTCAATTTTCCTTGGTTCTTTGTTTGCTGTAATGTCTTTAGAATTCTTCCTGCACCATCCAGGGTCCTCAAACGGAAGAGGGAGAAAGAACTGACATTCACTGAGTACTTTCTATGTTCCATGTAACAGGCTGTGGGCTTCCTCTCTTCTAATTACCACAAAAACCCTGCCAGACAGGGTTATTCTGAAGCCAAGTGTTTACACGAGCAAATCCATCTCAGAAGGTATGCAACCAGGTGACCAAGGAGAAAGGGCGATACTGGGTACAACAAGCCAATCTGACGCCAACAACTCTCCTAACAACATCAGCAACAAAATGAAGTATTATATAAACATAAAACCATCTATTAAACTTGGCTATCACTGAAACCACAGGCTGCTTCACTTACGATCAATTCTTGGCCACATTTTTCTAGTCCTATTTCCTTAAAAGCCCAAACTCAATCGCCTAACTTCCCTTACAGCTAGGGGTGACAGGCTACACAGTTGGAACCAATGCTGACCAAGGTGACATAACTGGATTTCTTCTGTTCCATCCCTCCCACCTAGAGGTACAGCCACTCTCCTGTGACGAAGAGGCAATAAGTGGGAGGCTAAAAGCATGTACATTAAAGGGTGATGAAGCAAAAAGGCAGAAAGAAAGAGTGTGACCCCCAAATGGCACAAGCGAGCAGCTGCATCGCTCTGGAGCACACAATCCTAGACGGCTTGTTACTTAAGACCATTGGCCTCTAATTGGTTAAGCCAAGGTTTGCTGTGTTTTCTGTTAGCTACAGTTGACCATACTCGCCAAATGACCAAAGAAAATAACCCAACCTCAGTAAGGGGCAGCTTCTGTAAGAAAAATAGTTTCTATTGAAAGACTATATAAAAGAAGACCATTTTATAGACCTTTTGAGTTTAGAGAAAGTGCTCCAGAAGGGGAAGATCAATATGCCAGGCAGAGTGAGGACAAATTTTATGGAGGAGGGAGAAATTGATTTGGCTCCTTTAGAAAGCCCAGGATTCAAGAAGGCCCTTTCAGGGGGGTACACAGTGTGAGACATGATTTCAGGAAAGCACACCCAGCATGTTTCAGGGGAGGCGAATTCAGCCACACAGCTAACATACAGTGGGATAAATAAGGTGGGGGCGGATCATACAGGGCTGCAAAAAAACAGTGCTCAGAGCCTGGCACTCATGCAGAGAGCAGTGAGGACTCCCTGACAGAGAGATGGCAGCCATGTGTCAAAGTGGTATCGAAGGCAGTAAATCCAACAGCACTACGTAAGAGTGGCTGATATGGGAGCAGTCGGAGGCTGGAAAAAAAAAAAGAAAAGTATGACAATTTAGAGGTAAAAGGATAAAGACTCTGAGAAGGAAGGAGTAGAGTTGGAACCTGATGAGGACATTACTAAGACTTTGCCAAGGAGGATTCCTCAGGACTTAAGGAGGAAAGGAAGACAAACAACAGAGAATAAGGAAAAAATTTCAAGCGGAAGAGAATGGTGGAATGTTCTGAGAAATAACAAATGGTGTGAGAGGAGAACCGGCTTGACAGACAGTCAGATACAGGGGGCAGCCCAGCTTTCCACGTGTACTGTGGGACTCTGTACCCTGGTGGGCACTTAGGCCTAGCTCTTTGGACAGTCATGTTAGAGATGCCACGTTTAACAGCTGCTCAATACATACCTTTTATTGGTGCTATGATTAATGGCAAGTGGAAACATCACACGAGGCACCGTCTCTGTAACACCAAGATTCTGCTGATGAACGTGATGTTTTTGGAACTTTGGGAAACCGACAGAACACTGATATTAGATCGCCGAACACTGTAAGTCAGCTTTGGAGATAACGATAGCATCATAAAGATTCCAGGGCTTCACCAGCCCCTGAGAGGGCTTCGCTACCACATGAGTCTCTACAAATCTTAGAGAGAACGAGAAACATCCCCATGGTAAAATGATTGTCTGACCTGCTGGGGGCTCCAAAAGCCTCCGCCCCTAAAACCCAGTCCTTCCTATTTCCACTCCACTCTAATACCTGGGATTCTCACTCGTGCGCACACGCATGTGTGTGTGTGCATGCTCACATGCACGCTTAAGGATTACGACATGGGATAAGTGGATGTGATATGACGTTATCACAGAGCCAGGAGCCATTCACTCTGTGACCTGTGGGTTACATCCCACGTATTTCACACCATGAATGTGAGGTACTCGTGCTTCAGGAGAGAAGAAATAGGGAGGCATGTCAGAGGGGAAAAAGGAAAAGAAGATGCTTCCCAGTGATTGTGTGAAGTCAGAGGATGTGGTGCTTAGGCGGTAGCTGGCAGCAGGGAAGAATCTTAAGTCACTTCCTTGAGTCACGAATGGAGACGCAGCAGCTCCCACGTTTGTGAGCACCAATAATATGCAAGGTGCTCTTTTAGTGATTGACTTGCTTCAGCTCATTGAATGATACTTGTACACACTGAATGATTCTTGGTAAGTTCTAAAATGCAAAATAAACGGAAAAGAAAACAGGCTGCTAGAAGTATGGATTTCACAATGGCCAGTTCTTGTCCTCTCTGCCCCAGAAGGTCTTTTTTCGCATCCTTCCCTCCACCTAATCCCTACACACGTCCCTTCCTCGGGAAGGCTTCCCTGACCATTCCTTGGTTCACTCCTAATCTCCTCACCTGCTCTATTTTTCTTCAGAAAGTGGTTAGGTTCCATTACATTTTGTAAGTGAATTTGTTCGTTATCCACCTCTCCCACAATCCCCACTACCCTGAATATTACTGGGCATACAGAAAGTTTCAAACACCAGTTTAAATAAATACATGTACCCCTTCCTCCTAAAGCTATTAAGAATCCATCCTCCACTTTTAGAAAACAGTATTTCCTGAATAGTTTCAATCTCTCCAGCCAGACAATGTCACCCAGGAAACAGACAAAAATGTCCAAAGAGCGGCTGCTGTGTGTCCACCCCGATGACGCCAGAGCCACCCACCGCTCTCCATCAACCCAGGGCTTAGCAGAAGAGGTGCCAGAAACACACAGCAGATTTAGTTCCTTCCCTATTGGTTCTCGGCAACTGGGATGCCACTATTTTTTCTTTACAAACAGACTATATGTACTTGACAGTTGTTCAAAAGGCCTCTACCCTTTCTTTGCTCTTGTGTAAACAACTGATTACCTAATCTAAAGCAATGTGGGTCTGATTATGGCTAACGAAGACATGGTGGCCGAAACCCTATTTGCAATGCACAGTGCTGTCAGAGATTTGTCACCCGTACCCAGTACTTCTAGGTTTTGGCCCCAAGCAGCCGAAGAGGAAAGAGAAGCATCCATCACCTCATCAAAGCCACACCAAATACTGCTGCAGAGAGGCAGTATTAGCGAGGCACAGACTGATGCCATCACGAGACTGTGGCCAAGGAAATACAACAGTGTTAACTTAAAAACGAGGCAAGTGTCCACATGGTGGTGGAGAATAGAATGGAGTGTTGTAAAAGTTACCAAATGATACCTTTGCATTTAGGCTGCATTCCCAATAATGTGGTACTAGAAATCTTATTCCCAACCTATCAGTGGACCATCCCCCAACCCTTCTATTTAAATATAAAATCTTAGAAGACAGAAGCAATGTTTGTTTCAGATGTGTATTTTGGAAGTGACTATTACACACATAAGAACCTCACATAAGTGAGCAGCAATAAGGGAAAAATTGGGACACATTTAAATTCCCATTTGCACAGGGTACATTGTATTAGCTAAATTATGTTCATTATTGCTAATCTTTCCTTCCAAAAGCTAGCAATAAACCTCAAGGGGAATTACATGGTAGTATCTATTGCCCTATTTTAAACCCCTGCAAAATGTATTAAAAGATCATTTAGCCAGGATATTTAGAACTTGACCTCTTCCGGGTTCATGGTGTTCTGGAGTTCAAGTTCTTTAATTATAGAAAAGCCTCCTAAAAGGATAAAAACCAACAATTTCTCAAGACATATGTTTTTATACAATCGTGGTTCAATGTTTCACCCAGCTGTCGCCTGCCAAAACACACAAAGAATCAAGAACAGGTGTGGGGCACCCCCACCACGGGGATTATTGTAACCTCACTGCCTTGCTTCTTGAATTTTGAATCACCCATGTCTGTGGCACAAAAGGGCTGACTGATGATGTCAGTGCCATTACATGGCATGGATTCGAACAAATGGATGGTCAGGTTTAAAACAAAGACCACTTAAAAAGAGTTCTGCTGTACGATGCTTCTAGTGCTTAGGTTCTATGGGGCCAATTTTCTAATTATTCATATAACCTTGCATTTCTGAATTAAGAACCCATTGTCTGTGCCACTTTCATGGTGCTTATCACATTCAATCTCGCATTAGAGCAAACTGCACACTCCCATCCTCTCCACTGGATTGTGAGTTCTTGAAGCAGGCCTGAGTCGTGCTCATCCACAGATCCCCTGAAGTGCCTGGCGCTTTCTAAGTGAATAGAGGCACTTAATAAACATCAGTAGAATTAGATTTTTTGAAGAGACCATACATCAAAAGAAGCAAAATGAAATTAATTTAATTGAAGCTTATTAAAATGCACTTTCTCCTCTCCCTTCACTGCACAGGAAATTCAAGCCAGCATGAGCTGAAGAGTATCTTTAGTATCAGAACTAGAGAGTAGTTGTTCTTCAGCCCCTTGCTGTGGCTGAGCGACATGGTGGGGCTCAGGGTCCCGAACTTGCACTCCCAACTTCAAAATTTACTTTCACAAGCTACATGACCCTGAGCAAATTCTTCAATATCACTGCACTGCAGTTTCCCCATATGCCTCCTTCTACTATGATGCTCAGGGGCATAACATTGATATTGAGTGCCCTGTACAGTGCCTGGATCATAATGAGCATAGTGAACAAAGGTCACCAACCACCTTCTGTGGATAGAATCACTGTGATATTACCTGAATCTAAACTTTGTACAATTAAATATTCCTGTGCAAACACCACATACCTAAAATGAAACTCAATAGGGAGAGAAACAAATATTTCCCAGAATGAAGGGAAAGTTAGAGTATTCACATTACATTCAGATTGATGTGTGTACGTGTAAGAGAGAGAGAGAGAGACAGAGAGATGAGAGAATAGGTAGTGTACCTCTTTCAAAAATATTTCAAAAACAGAGATTGGTTCATTGATGTATTAATATGAAAAAACGCTGAAATATGGACAATGGGGTTAGGGGTTGTTTCTATGGAAATGTCTCTGTGTACTAACTGGAATGAATGGTTGACTTCACCCAAGCAAATGAAGAACTGTTTTTATGAATGCCCCTTGGTGGGTGTCATCTCCTAATTGTGCTAACTCAAACCTTCACCACTCTACTCAAGCTCAGTATCCTTCCTCCTCAATTACAGCAGAAAATGTGCCAGACATTTCATCAGAGACTGGGAAGCCATCCCCAGCCTTACCCATGCCCAATTGTTCCCTCTCTGCCCTGCACGTAGTATCCTCCTCTTTTCATCTTTCATCCTTCCCATCTTTTGGCTAAAATGAATGCATTGTAACTAGCCAAAAAGCATACAAGTGTACAGTGAAAAGTCATTAGAAATGGGGCAGTGGGAGGAGAGGGGCAAAAATCCATTTAACACATACAATGAACAAATACTACTAGGTAATGGGCACATTGTGTAGCCCAGAGCCAGACTCCAGCCAGATAAAACATAAACATTCATACCCTGTTAATGTTTTGCAATAAAAATATAAGATAAAATAAAAAATATCTGAGATGAAAGAAAAGAAAAAAGAGGAAAAAAAGACCAACTCACCCACCTACCTTTACTTTCACCAGCTCCTACCTTCCCCAGACTATGCTCCATTGCTCGTTATCTCTCCTAAATTTTCAACTTCTGTCTTTTCCTTCCACCTGATGGACATTTGAGTCTTTCAGATTAAACTACAATCCCCACTTCACTGTCTGGGTAGTGCCCAGTGTCAGCTTCCCTCACGCATCCCTGGATCTGCTGGTCTCATGGCTCCACAGACACTGACCTTGCTCTCTGACTAAGGGGACCCCTCACCTCTCAGACTGGGAGGCCTGCTCTGCAGGTGTCCTCCACACTCTCTCGGCTGCATTTGCCACTGGGGATTACTTCCCTCTTTGTCAAACTTTACTCCATTGGCCTCTACGTCACTGGGATGCTCTGACTCTTCCGCACTTTTCTGGGCTTCCTTGCCTGCACCCACCAAAGGCACTGCTTCCTCCCATGCACAAGTACCCTGCATCTCACTGAACCTCATTCAAATGCCTTTTCCTCCCACAAGTTTTCCCCAACCACATTATGCCTGGTCCCATCCTTGCTCTCCTCACCCGGCTGTATTTGTCTTCCTAGCACTTACCCTGTCTTTCGTTACATGATGTACGTTTATTTACTTATTGACTATCTGTCTCTCCCACGGAAAGCAAGTAAGTCAGATGTGAGGTTATTTGAAAAGATACATAATTCTTGAACTTACAATCAAGAGAGTGAGCTGTGTACAGTTAAAAAGAGCAGTTGCCTATAATTAAGACCTCAATAAGTACCAGGTATTGGAGCGGGCATCTCACACTCTAGACCAGACGATGAGTTTACCATCACTGTGAGGAAGCACAAGGTCAAGAGGCACTGACCACCGCTGAGTAACTGAGGGAAGACTTGCCCCAGGGCTGTTCTCTCCAAAGTGCTTCCCTGAAACATCTGTGCTGATGGATGAGAACAGGAACGAGTTGTAATTGGCATCAGAAAAGAGAAGTATTTTCCCAGTTTGGTAAACAGAGCAAACCTTTCCTGAGTAAGGAGATAAAAATTAAACTCATCTTTAAGGATAAATAAGACTGATAAGTAGAGAAAAGATAGGAAAACAGCTGTCTGATCAGCAGCTGAGAGCCTAGGCAGGAATGCCCAGTAGCCTGAAAGCACCTGGCGGCTTATTTTTTTTCCACTCTTAATTTAGAGAAAGATAATTTTTATTCCTAAAAAGAAAATTTATTCTCTTGGAGGCAAAGATTGAGACACTAGCAAGTAGGTTCATTGTACTTTTTTAAAAAACCTAATATAGGGAAGAGGGAAGAAAAATCAGAGAAGCCAGGATGAGTTTATTTATTACATATTAATTATTGATTCACTTTTTCATTCTGCATGCATTTGTTAGGGGCCTGCTCTCTGTAAAGGAGAGTAAGAGATAGGAAGATGAATAAAACACTGTTCAGAGAAACCTATAATCCTATAGCTATAAAATGAATTAGTATAAAAAGATTATAAAGTGAAATTGTCAGAATGATGCAAATGAAGTCCTCTAGGGTCCCAGAAAATTGAGCAATCATTTCCTCTGCTGCAAAAAGAGATGACTATGAACAGGTGAGGGAAAGTAGTGGTGTCAGAGAGAAACCCAGTTCTCCCATCAAAGCTTCCTCTGGTTGTTTTTCATATTGTTTTTGTTTTACATCTAATTTTCTGTCTTTATTAAACTCTTTTCCTGTAAGAGGTGCCTTCTATAGGCTCACTAAAGGGTTCCTTTTGCTTCCTGATTGCTTTCTCTGTCCTTTGTCATGGAAGAACATACACAGATTTGTAGGATGTGGTACAAAAGTAGTCTTACCAGATATTGGGAGGAAATGCCCACCCACACACCGGTTCTCAGGTGCCTGTGTGGAGAGAAGTTTCAGCTGCAGGTATCCTCTCTCTGAAGACCATCATTGAATCCCCAAAGTCTTTGTTCACTGCTAGCAGAGAATCTTCCCTGCAAACATTATCTCTCATTATGCACTTGGCACAGAGCATCTAAGCTACCTCAAGCTATGCAACAATTTGCTTCAATAAACTTTGAAGTATTGTAGTTGACCTTAGTCCCAGGTGGGACCTGAGTATTTCTTGTCTAGAGTGACTTTTCCCATCTCCCCTCAAAATCACTAAAATAACACTCCTAGGAAGGACCAGCAGTGTCTGTGCCCCATGATGGGGTCTGATGTGTAAAGTGGATAGTGGCATGGGGAGGAGGAAGGGAGGAGATGGAAAACTATGACAGAGGGGCAGTGAGGCAAGACAATGTCCATCCAGGATGAGTCTTTCTCAGTGGGTGGAGCTATCTCATCTTTGGCTGGATCCCCCCTCCCCCAACCACACCCTTGAATCATGAACAGGACCAGATGCTTGTCAGGGCTGGAAAAGTTCTTGCAAGAATGAGTGGATGAACATACACCATGAGTGGTCCATGAGGTAATCCATAATAGGGGGACAACATCATCTGATCCGTTCAATACATGATTTAGCCTTTCTATGGAGTCATCTACTCGGTCCATATTCCCCATAGTGCTCAGCATTAACCATAAGAGGTAAGTTGTAAGAATGGTCAGCATTCCATCAATTCCCCCAATATTTGAGGGTCAATGTGCCAAATGTGAGGCTTATAATAATGAACAAAACAGATAAAATGTCTGTCATGGGGTTTACTGTCTGCCCAAAAGCCTTTTCCTCATTCTCTATGCCAAATGGGCTTGATGTTCTGGAATCAATTCTATGCCTCCTCTGTCATTCACTCCACGTGTTTGCTCTCCACAGCCAAGCTTACTGCTACTGGCAACATTATCCTGTGCCATTATAGTTCACAGGGAGACCCAGGAACCGTGGCTAAAGAAGGCAGGGCTTGGAGAATATGAAGAAATGCTATTAATTATAGAAAAGATAATTCACTTACTCAGGGTCATTCGATTAGACACTTACACAAAACGCTCCAAATCTCCCAGATCAGGTTAAATCCTGTACCCATAGCATTTTGCATCTCTTATTTTGTAACTTTCATCACTCTTGCAGCTATTTATTTAATGTCTGTGATACTACGACTATCCTTTTCACTGCCCTAGCCCCTGCATCTAACACATTTTTGGCATAATATAAGTAGATAAAAGTGTTTGTTGAATTTATTTTTAAGTTTACTATGTATTTTAAGTGGTTTCTTAAATATAAAAAAATTTCCCTTGTATGAGATGCTTTTGTAAGCCTAGAGAAGGCATAACCGTAATAAAAGGGCCTAGGATTTGAGGCAGATTTTAAGGAGAAGGAAATCTACACCAAAACAAAAACAGATTGAGGCAGCAGTATGGATAAAGTTGTCCCAGGTGCATAAGAAAGCAGTGAGCCTGTGTAGAATCGGAGGTCCCAGGTGTGCAATAACACAAAGATTTCCTCCCCACTGCACAAAGCTGTTTGTGCTCAGGCCCTGCCACTTCACAGAAAGCTCCTTTGGCTTTAGGAGCTTTGGGAAATCACTGGCAGCCCAGGAAGACTGACCATTCAGACCTGCACAGTGGGGAAGGGCTAAGATTGCCCCTTAGGACGAATGAGTAGAGATCCAATGAGATTTTGAAGACAGGGCAGCCACTCATGCTATAGAGGCTAGAAATCTTAAGGTTGGGTAGAATTTATATACTGTTTAGAGAATCCAAGAGAACCATAAGGAAATGTACTGCTATAGGGTATCATTTACCAATGTTGGGACATTGGACAATTGGGCTTAAATTTGCTTCTGCAGCCAACATCCTAGGTCAAGGTCATGCTCTCCCCACTTTGGGCAGAAGACAGAATCTGTCATGATTCTAAATGGTAATCTTCTTGGGATGAGTCAGATCTTAGGTTGAAAATGAAAGACTAAAGAGGTGGGCTTTGCTCTTTGTTTTGGACTCAGAATCCTTGTTATACTTAGAGGTATGAAAGCAAACCAACCTCTTGCCACAAGGAAGCTCTCTAGGCACCCCATGAAGGAGAACCAAGACCCATTGGTTCTCTATCTGAGCAGCCATAGCTAGTAAACAACCAGCTTCCCTTCCTTCCATGCCTCTTAATTTGTCAAAGGCGTCTTCAACACTGCCACCTATCTCAGCTGTGGTTTGCAGAATTGAGGAAAAGATTATTGGCCACACCTGGGTCCAAGTACAAGCAAAGAGAGCAGTGTTTCTCACAGCTGGTGCAGTGGAGGCAAAAGTCCAGCAACCAAGACCTGATTGAGATGTTTCATTTCTCAGCCCACTTTAGATGATAATGATTACTAAACCTGACCAAATGGATTTTCATAGAAAGTTTCAAAGAGGAGCTTTTGATTTGGTGGTCTTTGAGATGTCCAGGTATTATAAATCCCATGAGAGCAGGGAAGATGTTTTTCTTGTTTTCTATTTTACCTCTAGTACCAAATACAGTACCTACCTCACATCAGGACTATTATAAGTAGTTGATGAACAAACTAACAAATGATTTTGCTTTGTGTATCAGTAAAAGTAATAGTTATGTATGAGTGAATGTGTTAAAAAAAAAAAAAACCAGCATTCACTTTAGAAAGGTCATTACTTATAGATTGTCACTGGTGTGAGGTCACCAAAGTGTTAATTTGGAAAAATAGGTAAATTCTGTAACTAAATTATTAAAGGGAAAGCAAAGCTAGTTTAATAAAGATCCTTATTTAGCATTTTGTAATCAACAAGGTAGTTGGTAAAATCTAATGTGAATAGAAAAGCACTCAGCATTTTAAAGACCAAATATCTTTGGAAGAAGTTAATAATCCTTTTGAGAACATTGCCTACCCACAGAAAGTATAGTGGGCTGTTACTGGGACTTAGTTTTTGTTTTAGCAGTTACTGAATACCAACATTGTGTAAGTAGTTTTGAAACACATAGAAGTAAGCATAAAACTGGTCTACTCTAAATACTTCCAATCCCACAAAACAAAGAAAATTAGAGATTGATGCACCAAGAATAGAATAAATTTACAAAGGCCACAATATAAGGAGTTTTTTTTTGTAAGACATTATTGTATTCAGGCATTAAAGACATTGCTGACCTCTTTTAAAGTAACAGTTTAATTTGGGAAGAATTCACAAGCAGTAAAGGGCTGTAGAACAATTTAAGAACCCTTTTTCACTTGCAAATTTGACTGTACATACTCTTATTAAGTGAATTTCATTCAGGCAAAGATAAAAGTTCCTGAGCTATAACATACCCAACAGGAATCTGGGGTCATTGTGATGAGGGGCACAAAACTTGTGGCCTCCTTATTAACAAATATCCTATGTGAGAAGAAGGAAAAAATTATGAAATGTATTTCATGGATGTGTGGGTGATTGCTGATTAATTCTTTCAACTGTATTGTATGTTTGAAAAAATGCCTGATAAAATTTTGGAAATTAAAAAAAAAAGTTTCTGAGCTAAATCTTCACCACTACCTCCCCTCTCACAAACACACACATACACACCATGTTTCCTGATCACCTTCAAATACAGTAAAACAGGCAAAGAATGCAGGAGTCAGAATCAGTGTCAAAAAACATTACCATGAATTTCTGCTTGAAAAATTCCAAAGGAACTATGCCTAGCAAAGGTTAAATGAGTATAGGCATAGTTAAACCCTTCCAAGATCTCTTTCCACAGTTTGAAGAAGGGGAGTGTTGAAAATAGCAGGCAATCTACAAATAATTGAACTGAGGAGCTCATCAGCTCTTGCTCAATCAATTCTTCAGTACCCTGGACAGCGCCAAAAGTGGAGTCAAGATCTAATTGCACAAGGGGAAGACGGTAATAAATGGTCAACCTATACAGAGCCTGGCTCCAGATGCTCTACTGGGCCAACACACCTGCTGTCTTGGAGCCTTCTGTAAAGTGGGGATGAACAACATACCTTTTTATAGGGTTATTAGGGGAGCAAATGAGAACCTTTTTCAAGGTCTTTCCTACAGTTTTTAGCAAATTGCTCACATTCAACTTAGTACTCAGCAAGTCCCTGGTTCTAGCCTGTATTTATGCCTCCAAGTACCAGCTCCTGCTCACATGTGCTCCACACTCATAATGGGGCTCAAGCTTTTTTACATTCCTGCCCCTATGTCTATCCCTTACCTTTATTCTCTTGCCAGTCTAATCATCCTTCCAGACTCAATTTGCCTCTGTTATTAGTTGTTCCATCTTAATTAAATGCCAGTTAATCATTCTCCTAAGCCACTCCACCTCCTTTGGTGCCTTGGACATGCCATCATTCAGCCACCTCTTAACCTTTCCAAGACTGTAGGTTCCTTGATGAATTAAGTGCATATTTTGCACTACAATGTATTCTGCTCAGTACATAGTAAGTACCAGTAGACATTCAGAAGTAGGTAGATAAATATTATTTTATAGCTAAGCCATTTGGAGAACTTTCCTATTTATATTACTCATTACTATCCCATGTTGTAGAGATAGCTCAGAAAATTACTCCTTGATAACAGGAATGGCTTATTGGTTGACACATCAACAAATAAAATTCTTGCATGGTAATGGAAATGGATCAATTCAGTATTTATTGGTAGAATGATTGGTTTATTGAATTTGGACTAATAATATTTATACTCCCATCCAAATGCTTCCATCTGAACCTAGTATTCTTGGATTTCACTGTGTTTAAATCATTGTTCTTTCTTCTTTTTTCCCCACTGATAAGAAGATATAAAGAAGGAAATCACATGTTGGGCTGTGTGTATATATCTCAGATAATCTTAGTGGCCAGTATGCTTAGTATGGACACCCAATGACAAACTCAGTTGACCATGGTTTTCATCACTTCCCATCATTTCTCCCACTCCACAGAAAGACTTCTTACAATTGCAGCCTGTTGAGATAATACGTAAATGAGATAACTTAGCTTGTTGCAACTACTGATCCTTTTTTCCAAAATGAGTGAGTATAATGTATTGCAAGAAAGTTGAAAACGGAATATCAGAAATTTTCAAGTGAGTTTCATTATCTCGGTCATGATCAGGGATAATGATGGAGAAAAACCAAATTGAACAAACCCAACTGGCACCATGCTCTTAAACAGCCAAATCAGGCTTTTTCCTGAACCAACATCCAGATTGGGAGGGGGAAATCCAGCCCATTAAAATCAACCTGTGAGACCAAAGCACCACCAAGTGGGCGAAAGGAAAAACAACTGCTTTTATACAAGGTGTTTTTAAACCCAACAGACAAATGTTTTCTTGGATCACAGTCTCTCAGTGTCTACTGAATTTACAAATTCCTCTTTCAAATTTATGCTGAAAAATTAATTTCAGACTCACAAGGAAAGAACAAACACAACTTCTTTTATTATCTTCCAAACCTGTTAACACAAACACTTGGGGCCGCTACATAAATAGAGACGTGTGGGTTGCACACCATCTGTGTGATGCTGTTTGCCAAATATCTTCTTACAGCAAGAAACATTGTCATGACCAGAATTCCTGGCCATCTACACCTTTTGTGGACTTCAATCCCTCTCTGGGAAGATGGTAAGGTCATAATTCAATTTCGTGCTATAGCACAAAAGTCAGTCTGACAGGGAGGTTAAGGGCGTCTAACAGACAAACCTGGATTTGAATTCTAGCCTCCTACTTCCTAACTTTGTGGCCTGTGGGCCAGAAACCTTGATTCTCATATCTCAGTTTGCTTCACGGTTATAAAAGGGATCACAATGCTTAAAAGATTATTATAAAAATCAAGAGAATATAAATAACCCCCCCATTGTCTCCAAAATTAGGAAAGATTCAAAAATATTTCTTTTAAGTTTTGTTAATATACTTACTATTCTCTATAATGTCTACCAGTTTCAGTAATACAGAACAGAATCCTTGAAATGAAATTCCATGTAAGGATTCACCTTCCTATTTGGGATTGCATAATTCTTTAAAGTAGTCACCTGGTACGGTTCAACAAACAACATTTAGCAGTTTGCATTAGCCCTAAATGTTGAAATGAATTACACTTGCATTAGTGTTGGATAAACTTTTGCAAGGGTATCGTGTGTGATGTCCAAATATAACCGAAATGGTAGTTGAGTGGCTAGGTGGGTGGGTAGATGTATGGGTGGTTAGATGGTTGGTTTTATGGTGCAAAAGTCACCCATGATGGGTGGTGCCTGTGGCTCAAAGGAGTAGGGCGCCGACCCCATATGCCAGAGGTAGCAGGTTCAAGCCAGCCCTGACCAAAAATCGCAAAAAAAAAAAAAATCACCCATGAACTAATATAGAATAGATGCCATTAGTGTACCCAAATCAATAGCCAATATGCTTCTTAAATATCATTTTTTCCTAATTGGATATGGAGACTGTCTTGCAACCAGCAAACAATTTACTAAACATTAGGTTAAAAATGAAACATTTAAATGGTTCTATCACTGAAACTCAGTAGTTCACACCTGCAGTCCTAGCACTTTGGGAGGACAAGGCTGGAGGATCACTTCAGGCCAGGAGTTTGAGACCAGACTGAATAACATAGTGAGACCCTTTTTCTACAAAAAAAAAAAAAAAAAAATGGAAAGTTAGGCAGCTGGGGTGACATGCACCTGTACTCCCAGCCATATGGATGCCAACACAGGAGGATCACTCAAGCACAGGAGGGTGAGGTTGTAGAGAGCTACAAAGAAGACTCTGCTATAGCACAGGCAACCACCAAGCACCAAGACCTTGTTTAAAAAAATATCTAGCTAAATGAAGTATACTGGAGGGATCTCTTATAAATTCTGAAGGCATTTTGTTTTATTTTCCAATTGTCCAATATTTGAAATAGTTATTTTGTTTCATTTTAATGATATGGCTACATCAGAGCCCTTATACATGCCTCATACATACATAATTAATCTACATATTTGAATTAGAGTAAGAAAACTCCATATTCATCAAGAGAAAAGGCAATCACACAGAAATATCTTATAGCTCCCCATAGTATCTGGTGGCTTTAGATTATTCTCTTCCAAAGGAAGCTTTCAGTTAACTCCAAGGCAGAAGGCAGCTGACCAACCACTGGCATTTATAACAAAGAGACAGATGGTTGAACTGGTTACCTGTCTGCAGAAATTATTCATACAGGACAAAACAAGCAACAGAGATGGAAAAATTCTTATTTTTTTAATAACCTCAAACTACCCTTTTTGTTTATAAGAGAATTTCAATTACAGCAGCCAAAATAGGATAATGGGCAGAATTTTTACTGCTGTCTTCACTAGAAAAGAATGGTAAGAAATTGATTGTGATGGATGATCCTTGCTCCATATCCTCTGGAAAATGAACACCTGGCCACTCACACAAAGGACCTCCCTAAAGAGTTCTTCAGGAAATTTCTCCTGTTCAAACCTGGATTTAATAGTGCAGTGGAAGTAAGGGTCCCTGTGGTTCAGTCTCACAAGGGCGCTGAGCCACCACCAGGGGTAATGATTTCAGCCTGGTCCCTGGGCTTTCAGTAAGGACAACAAAGAAGTACAAAGAAGGTACAAAGAAGACAACAAAGTGTACAAAGAAGTGTGCACTTCTGTTGTACACTTTTGGCCATATTTTTAATCATACCAGATTGCCAATTCTTTTTTTTCTAAAATCTATTATTCTGCCTACGTGATTCTTAAAACCAGTATCACTAAGAATGGTGCTGGGCCAGACATTGATGAGTGTTCTTGAAGTCTCAGGAAGAATATGAACCAACGCTTGATAAGGACTTAAAACATTCAGACTCAGTAATTATTTAACACGTGTAGAAAAGAGTGCTTTCCCAAAAATAAGCTGGAAGGACTAAACAGGGAACACAGACCTGAACGGGGAGGATTACATAATGGTTAGTCCTCAAATCTTGTACTAGCAAACGTCTTCACCTGTATCATTTAACTTGAAGAGCAATGGAAAAATTTTCAAATTCAATAGAATCATTTAAATGTAAATCTCTGGCATTTCCTTTTGTATACCAGTTTTGGGGGGAGGTAGGGCAAAGAAAAACGTAAATTGACAACTTCACAGTCATTATAATTTTTTCCTTATAAAAAAGAAATCTGTAATTCTAGGCACATGAATATGCACTGTATTATTTTTATACTTTACACATATTCACATAGTATAACTAGTATTTGTATGTGTTCACTAACTAATGAAAACTTGGGAAAAGGAAAGCGCAGGATACAGCAAATGTGGCAAAGCATTAACTTATTAAAAAGAGTGGCAATTACAAGGGTGTTTAACATTTTCTGTCCTTTCTGCATGCCTGAAATTTCTTTAATAATTTAAAATTAGGCTACACTTTCAAAAAGTTCACCGGTTGTCACTTTTCATTCTAAATTGATTTTAAGTGACAAAGTTGAATAGAGTCGATTCATAGAAATTATTTTCTAATTTTGTCTTGAGCCCCCAAACACTGAAGCCCTTTCTTACATAAATATCTAAATAATTTACAAAACAAGGGTAGGATTTCATTCTCAAATGGTAAAACATAATCACAGAGAACCTGAGAAACCTTGAGTTGTCCTGCTTTAGCCACTTGACAGAGCCTACACTTTCTAAGCCAAGAAACCAGAAAATCCTAGGATTAAGACAAAGATAAATAGCAGCTGATCTTGTACCTACCTGTTCAGGGGTAGCATCTGATCATGATTTGATCTTAATCCTGTCATCAACACATCTTTCTACTTTTTTTGTTTGTTTGCTTTCTGTTGGTCTTAAAAAAGAAAAAATTCCAGGACTTCTTTTTGAGGAGCAATCCCAGGCATGTAACATTACTGAATTGTACCTGATATCACCACACTTGAGGTTTCCCTAGTCAATACTAACATTTGCCAGAAAAGACAGTCCTAGTCAACCATGAGCAACTATGCAGTGAAGAATAGAGCTCCCCGCTTTAATGTGCCCACTCTGAATGACACTGTCAGAATGTCGCCCAGGTGCACGATTACAGAGGCCTTGGTGATTCTCACACCAACAGTACCGGGGGAGGAAAAGGAAAACTGATACACTTCGTACCTTTTGCTCCATGAACTTTTTGACCAGAATTCTGTAATTTTTTTTTAAGTATCAAAGATTCTTCTTCTACTGCAAGGAAGGTTACTATACAATCTAAATGTTCTGCATGTGTCTTTTATAAAATAAAAGATCAAAGACATTTCGAGCTCAAGGAAATAACAGTTTTGAATGTTTCAAGAATTTCAGTTTAGGAATAGTGAGTGTGAGGAAGAGTTAAAACTCTCTGAGGGTCATTCCAGCTGGAAGCTTAGAGCCTGGGCATGGTAACAGAACTTAGCTCATGGGATTTTGTCTGAATCAGGGGGAAAGATTCAGGCAATTCAGGGGGGAGAGATTCTTCCCCCACCCCAGACGAGAGAGAACTTGGAACAATCTTGGAATGAACTTGTTCTCAGCCTTATGCAACCAAAGGATCACACTTACAATTTAATCAGAGAGACCATAACATTTTATTCCATTGGAAATCATACAAAAAATATGGCTTACACTGATACACTACATACTGTTTGAACAATAGAAAAAAGTTTTAATATAAGGGGATTTTTTTAACTTAAAAAAATTGTAAAACCAAAAAAAGCTAAGGCTAAAAGGGAATAATTGAATCCTATAAAGTTAGAAGTGAAGTTGATTTCTTAAATGTTTGCCGCTTATAAAATATTGTTCAATTTGAGAATAACTCTAAAATCCTCAGTGCTTACAGTCATGTCTTTCTCTGCCATATACCCCAGCTATTGCAACAACCTCCTAAGCTCTCTTGCTTTTGTTCATTGTTCCCAAATATATTGATTGAATCCCCACTCTGTATCAGACGTTGTACTAGGGTGTCATTATTCTGCTGTGAATAAACAGTCGTGGAGTGAGCTGTAGGTGTCTGTTCCCAACAATCTTCTTTCAACCTACC
This sequence comes from Arctocebus calabarensis, assembly GCA_963573935.1. Lineage (NCBI taxonomy): Eukaryota > Metazoa > Chordata > Mammalia > Primates > Lorisidae > Arctocebus > Arctocebus calabarensis. Next base: position 4,034 of record CAUYON010037903.1, on the reverse strand, counting down.
CCTCACACTCTCCCAGAGGAATCTTTCTAAGACATAGCTGTGTACATGTCACACACTTGCTTGAAAATTTCCATTGCTTCTCTTCCTCCAAAATCTTTCACCTCCAGACCCTCCCTCCACTTAAATCAAACTTTCTATTCCCCAGACAATCCCCAAAGTTTCTTTGCATAGGATCCTTGCTCTCCTCTTCCATCTATGTAATATTAACCTTGAGCAGATCAGGTCACAGATTATAAGGAAAGAAGAAATAAATATGTTGGTGTCACAGCCTACCACTGCCACCGCTTTTCAGGACCCAGGACTGGCCAGGTCTCCTGCCCCACTTGTCTAGGTTCCAGACAGGGACCACTACGCTATTACCTCACTCAGGAACAATTGCTCTTAGGTGCCTGAGGGCTATTTACTTTAGTAGAAGGGGGAGAGACTGAAAGATAGTCTTTGAGGGTAAAGCAATCTTAGAATAGATCTTGAAAGTCTTTAGCAGAACTTAGTTCAGCAGAGAGACGCCAATGTTGGTGTTCTGCAAACAGGAGAGGAGACAGAGTCAGAGTAAGCTGGCCCATGCTAGAATGAGCTCATACCCAACTTCCTTCTCCTCCAGCGTAATATAGAACCAATCTCATGCCTCTCAACACCACAGGTGTAGAGACTGCCAATTCACCAGTGCTCTCGTCTTGCGAGCCCTCTCATGCTTGTTTGTAGAGCCAAATCCCTCCCCATGCCCTTTTCACCAAGGTGTCTCATTATTGAGCTATACAGATGTTACTTATAACTCTTACTCCTTCTAGCCATAGGCTGTAGGGGCTGCTACATGGTGAGATCTGTAGAAAAGAGGTACAACGCATGTTACAATAGGCTGCTTTAAGGTAGATTTAATTTTTAGTGAAGAGAGAAGGAAAACTTAAAATTTCTCTATACAAATAAAATTATTTCCTTGCAAGGGACAGAGAATGACCTACAGAGTGAACATATTAAAGTTGTCTTCATTCTTCAGGATTCAGCACCATAATTTCTATAGTAGGGGCATGTATTTGCCGCTCCAAGAACACATGGACTTCCCTCTAAAGTTACTTACACTATGGAAAGCCTCTGCCCCTATTCCCTGTATCCTATGGTCCTTCACCTCAGCAACAATCTATATGCACAAGGGGAACAAGAACTAGTGAGACATGATGTTACATAAAACACTACTTGGAAAATATTGACTTGAGACCATTGGTTGGATGATCTTGGAAAAGTCAATATTTCTCTTTGAGCCTCACTTTATATATTTAAAATTATAAAGAAATGAAATATTTATATATTTTGTAACTTAATAAATAATTTATAAGAAATACATTTAATACATTAATGTAAGTTTTTACCTTACATGGCTCATTATAGTAGTTTAATACCCACATTATATACTTCCAAAGTAGGCTGTGGTTATCATCATTACCCTCCCTAGTACCCAATGTTTTATGTGTTCATCAAAAATACATTGAACATTCACAATCTTTGAGGTTCAATACAGAGAATTGGGAATATAAAGATGAATAAAGCATTGTATCTCCCCTGCAGAACTCACAGTTACTAGTAAGCCAGAATAACAAACACTTGTGTGATAGGTGCTATACTACAGAAACATTTCGTGAAAGAGGAAAAGAGTAAGGAAGACTGACACTTTGTTAAGCAATGTACAAGGACTATGATTACATAGTCCTGACCCAAATTTAGAAAACAAATCATAATAGATAAAACATATAGTAACATGTGGAATCAGGGCGGCGCCTGTGGCTCAGTGAGTAGGACACCAGCCCCATACACCAAGGGTGGCAGGTTCAAACCTGGCCCTGGCCAAACTGCAACAACAAAAAAATAAAGTAATTAATTTAAAGAAAAATGTGGAATGCACACAAATTCAGGATAAAGCCCCACTGAATGCATAGGTTGAACAAGGTAAGGGGGGTGGGTCAAAATAGATGTTTGGGGTACATGACAGAGGAAAGTCTTCCCACAGGTGCTCAGAGTAATGAAGGTGAATCCAGGAAAACTGGAAATGGAATATCAGGTTTGAAAAAAAAGTCTGAACAGCTCGAATCGCCATGCTATAGAGATTGCAGGTGTTTAAACACAAAGATACGTTTTGACATGAAATATGGTGCAAGGCTCATGTCAGCTAACTGGTACTGGATCAGCGCTACTTAGCAAAGTAGAGAACAGAGTGTCAATGAAAAGAAGAGCACGTGGTCAGAATTGGGGGACAAATCTTGGGTGGCCACAAAAAGGACATTCAGAGGACACTGCCGAGGTAAGAGGATATGGGGTACAGTGGAGCAAACTGCCAGTGACATGACTGTCTCTAGCCATACAGTTGGAACTCATAAACCAGGCAGAGAAGTTGCTTTGGAATTTGGGTAGTGGGTGGCAGCTGATGAGCCAAGGACTCTAGTGTATTATTGCAAATGTCATTCATAGTACTGACTGGGAACTCCAGATGGTGTATGGAGGCAAAAGCATTCTTTGAGACTGCTAAGAATAGAAGGTAGAGAAGAGAGAGGTGAACAACTTAGGAAGCAGTAGCACATAGCACAAAGAAAATTCTCTTCACTAGGCAGCCAGGCATTTGAAAGCCAGGTTGTTAAAAAACAACAAAAAAAACATAGCATGAAACTTGAATTCACTAAGGATCATGGAAAGGATGGAGTGAGGAGAAGGCTACAAGGGAGGAACTCAGTTCTGAATGCTTTTTACATCCTGAATATCAGGATACTGATGGTAAGAAGGGAAAGACACACTATGAAAGAACGATGAAATATGACAGAATAATGGTTGTAGAATTATGATCTGATTCCAGAAACAAAAACATCTTCACTAAAGGTGACTTTAAGAGATGCTACATCAATGTGGCATGTCCAGATTTTAGTTAAGGTATAGATGTTGAAGCTATCAGGGATGTTTTTACACGAGGGAAGCACATATAAAACAAGGTATGCTCCCGTGTTGGTAATTACATCATCGGTGGCACTGAATATTTGTCATCAGACATAAACACTATTTATACCAACACATGTCTACTGTAAGAAAGCTCGGAAGAAAAATCATACTTCCTTCTAATTAATTAACTCTAAAGAGAAAAATCATGCTCATGTGGGGACACTTTATAATAGATTTAAATCTTCATTATCTAAATATGCTAATTAAATTCTTAAGACCTTTGTTCTCAGGAATAATGAGTCTGGAAGTGTAAATTCCCTACCTAACCATGCTCCTCAGAAGTGCCAGTTTTTAAAATGTCCAGAATTTCTCTTTTGATTTCCCTCTCCACCCAGACCCCTCTGACATATAAACCTGTCACATTCATCATATTTCCTTTTCTCAAATACTACCAGATTCAGAGGTATCAAAGAGCTAACATGATTAATCACCATGATTAAGATCTTTATCTAGGCCAGGCTCAGTGGATCACACATGTAATCCTAGCACTCTGGTAGGCCAAAGAGGGAGGATCCCTTGATGACAGGAGTTTGAAACTAGCCTGAGCAAGATCAAGACTCCATCTACTTAGAGATCTAAAAATAGACTTTCCTTTCAACCCTATAATTCCTTTACTAGTTATATACCCAGAAGACCAAAAATCACATTATAACAAAGACATCTGCACCAGAATGTTTACTGCAGCCCAATTCATAATTGCTAAGTCATAGGAAGAAACCCAAATGCCCATTGACCCACAAATGGATTAATAAATTGTGGTACATGTATACCATGGAATACTATGCAGCCTTAAAGAAAGATGGAGACTTTACCTCTTTCATGTTTACATGGATGGAGCTGGAACATATTCTTCTTAGCAAAGTATCGCAAGAATGGAAGAAAAGTATCCAATGTACTTAGCCCTACTATGAAGCTAATTTATAGGTTTCATATGAAGACTATAACCCAACTATAACACAAGAATATGGGAAAAGGGGCAAGGGAGGGGAGGGGAGAGGTTAAGATGGAGGGAGGGTAATTGGTGGGGCCACACCTATGGTGCTTCTTAGAAGGGTACA
>CAUYON010037900.1:0-17754 GCA_963573935.1 Arctocebus calabarensis | reverse complement strand
AATAAAGTTCCTCATTTTTACACTTTTCCCCTGGTACAGTAAAGGGAGCGTCTGTGTGTCTCCTTTAGGTAATTTGGGTTGCCGTAACAAAAGACTAGGCATTTTGAACAATACAAATTTATTTTCTCACAGTTGGAGAGCTTAAAGGTCAGAGGTCAGGGTGCCCCCCTGGGTGATTTCTGGTGCAGGTGCATGCCCTGGCTGGCTGCTGGCGGCCTTGTTGCTGTGTTCTTATGTCACCCTTCCTGGGTGTGTGTGTGGTGACAGGGACCAGCCCCCTCGGGTCAGGGCTCCACCCTTGGGACTTAATTTTATCTCAATTCCTTCCTAAAATCCTATCTCCTAATACAGCCTGGTGGGGGTTTAGTTCTCCAACATATGAGCTTGGGGGGCATAATTCAGTCTGCAGCAGGTGCTAGGTCAGGCATTGTCTTATGGCGCCCCAGCTCCACCCCCTTTCTAGGCTGGACGATACTTTCCGAATGAACGCTACTTTCCGAATGCCATTCTCTCTGAAGTTCCCGTTAGAACCGTGGATGAGGGGCCGGACATAGCAGCCGGCAGAAGGAAGCGGCAGCATCTGTTTGCTGGCAGTTGTGATTGTCATATCCAGCCATGTTCAAAGGGGGCAGGGGTGGGGGGGGCATCTATAGAGGAGGCTCTTTCTACAAAAGCAAAGGCTGGCATAAACCTAGATGCTGGGCACGCTCCCAGGAGCTCCCGGGCGACTTCTCTGCAGACTCGGGGCCCCTCCGGGAGCTCTGACCAGCAGCACTGGCCCTGGCGCTTCTCACGGTTCCTGAACTCTCTGGCGGTTGCTCCGGCACCCGTGCTCCTGGCTGCGACAGGTAGCGAATACTTCCATGCTACTCGGACCTTCGTCTTCGCTTCTCCCTGGATTTTTCTTCAGACTGAAGTACTGAGATAAGCAGCTTTCTTTGTGGTATTTGAGGACCTATATATGCACTTAGATTGTTACATCTGTGTAGGCCTTTACATTACCTAAGCACAGAATAATGTATTAAAACTCAGGTTACAGATGATTAATTTTTTGAGGATTTGCACTTTAAAGTTAAAAAAAAACCTTACTAATGACAAATTTTACTCGATTGTATATATAATGCAAATTATAGTTTGTAAATAAAGCAACATTGCAAAACAATCATTAAATATTGTTACTTGATGCACAGTAAGCTCCCAAAACATCGTGTTTTAAATTAGGTACATAAGGCAGTTGTTAGTTTTTATAATTAGAAATGTGACATAAACGTTCTACTTTTTTTCTGATTTTCAATAATTATAGACTACTTGCTAAAATGTTTTTGAAAATACTATATTACATGATGCAACATTCACTTTTACAGTCATTATAAAATGCATAAACCAAAGCAATATCTATAAACAATACTACAATGATATCTGTAGATATATACTACTAACGGTTCAGACTTACAACTTGGAATCAATTGAATACATCTTTCGCAAACTGCAGAGTAGAAAGTTTTATCAACCATTTTCACTCTCAGATGTGGGTCTGGAGGAAGGTCTTAGGCTTAATACTTCCTTTTGTCTTGCAATTTCTTTCATCAACACTAACAGTGCTCCAGATTAAGGTTGAAGAACAGCTGTTTCTATTGTTCACTATGTGCATTCAAGAAAAAGCAATGGAGGTGGCTCCCTGGGAGTTTATGTTGCAAACTTTGAGCCCCTCCTTCCTACACAGTCCAAGGCAGAAATAGAGAGTATTAGTCCGCTTAGCATATCAAAAAATAATTTAATTTTCAGCTTCAAATTTGCAGTGCAATGTGGAATGTGGTGCATTCTGCACCGAGCATGCCCCTCGCGTGTTTTTGTTTTTGAGGCTGCCATCCACAGTGACATTTACTGGCCTGCCTCAGTTTTGCTATTGCCTCTCAGAACCCACTTTACAAATAGCAGTGGGCAGAGGGAAGGCGTGTAGAATGTTTCTCCAAAACGCACCAGCGTAGGTGCATTATTGTCCATCTTTTGACTGGACATGCAGTCTTGTGCTTTACCCATGTGGACAGCTCAATGGTTTGTGTGGATGGGAAGGGCTTCTTGATTGCTTTACTTTCACATAACACCTTTCTCAGTACCTTTGGAGTAAAGTCCAGTAAAGTTGGGATGCCTGTGTGTTTCGGGATTAGTTAAAGCATGATTCTGCATTCTGGGCTATGCAACTCTGCAGTCAGTGAATGCAGAAATGTTCAGCCACTAGACAAGTCAGTGCTACAGGTTATTCAGTGGAGAAAATTCTTTATTTCTCTTTGTTTTAATAATAACTGAAAAAAATTCACATTTAGGGAAATGTTCATTCCCTATTAACAGTATAATTTTTAAGTTGCTTCTCTTTGCTGTTAATATTAAGTCTCTTGAGATAGCAACCCCATTAGAATGGTTTGGTTTTTTTAAGCTCTAAGTCATCTTTAAGGTATTCAGTTGGTATTACAAACATTCCAAATTCTTTATGTGCTACAGAACACGATATTATTAGAACTGGGATTGAGATCCTTTACTGTGATATCTGCTTTTATGAGAAGTTTAGCTTTTGAGATTTATGTTAAATAGGAGACAAATGACCAACCAGGGACATCAGCTTCCAGGTTGTCTCAAAAGGAAGGAAAGGTTTTTAGATGAAAAAGAAAGAAACAAACAAGCACAGATCAGGTGTAGCTTGAGAGACAAGTGCTGGAAACCACGAGAGATTCCACATGAAGCATGTGCAGAGTAAGGAAGAGCCGCCATGCTGGTGGAGATGGACTGCGAGGAGCCTGGAGCTACAGAAGACGGTCGGTGGGGGATTGGTTTCTCCCTCCTTCAACTCTCTGAAAGTCAGTTGCCTCCTAAGGTGCTCGCCAGCCTTGCTACCCTCATGAGCCCCCAAGCTGCTGCCACCAGTGGACTAGGAGCTTCTTGAGGACAAGGCAACGGGCTGCCAGCCCACGTGGGGCGCTTCCCATGACCACAGACATCACACTGCTCCCCCACCCGCTGTGCGCCTTGGACCTGCCCCTGAGACCTCAGCCCCTCAGTGTTCAACTCATTCAATCTCACAGGAACATTTCTCAACCTTGGCCCAGACTTCAGGAGCAGCAGGTGCTGGTGGGTTTGGGGATCTGCATGACCCAAGACCCTGGACATTCTGGGTGGCCTGCCTTCTGGAGAGAGGGACAGGGACTGCCAGTTTGTCCATCCAAACTGTTTTCCTCCCCTCTCTCTCCCATCCCCTTCCCATAATTGTATTATTATTCTCCCATCACCATATAAAAAAACACAGTGATGTGACAAATGAATTCATTTTCTACTGCTGCTGAAACAAGTTGCTACCAGCTAAGCAGCTTAAAACAACTCTCATGTATTATCCCATAATTCTGTAAGTCAGAAGTTCCAGAAGGCCAGTGAGCTGACTGGACATGGGAGATCAGGGTGTCTTGACTCTCATCAGGAAACTCTAGGACGAAGGTCTCCAGCATCCTTCAGGCTGCAGACAGAATCCACCTCCAAGCTGGTGCACTCGTGAGGTCCCGAGTCCTCACTGCTGTCTGTTGGGCGACACCTCAGGTCCTCAAGATTGTCCAGATTCCCTGGCACATGATCAAAGCCAGCTGCTTCTAACCTCTCCAACTCCCCTTTTAAGGGCTCATGTGATTACTTGGGGCCAGTGGATAATCCTTAAAATCATTAATCCCATACGCTTTGGCCCTTTTGCCATGTAAGACAACACATTCACGGTCCTGAGGGTGAGAGTGGAATTGATGTATCCCTTGGACAAGCTCATTCACTAACTTTCCATTCTTTTTACTAATTAATTAGAGACTCTGTCCCCCAAACCACACTCTGGTGCTTCTCCATCCAGAGTCTGGAGTGACTGTTGGACCTTGAACCTTCAGGCACCCTCAAGCCCACAGAGCTGCTCTCCCAGGGGCCTGAGCCTCCTGCCTGTGCTGGCCGCCCTGCTTGCGCTGTCTGCCCCAGAGAGTTCTTGGGATCCTGTTCCCATCTTTCTGCGTCTCTCACTCCACTACATCTCTTTAAAACCCCTGAGATTGCCAGCTCCTCTGGTCTTCTGTCAACAGAAATTATGGCCTTTCATGTCTACTGGTCTCTTCATTTAACTACTATTTTCCCCATGTTCTTACCCTTCCCAATGTTGTTCCATTTCCCTGCATTATACAATGAAATCGTCCATTAATCCAGGTAGATGTCTTCTTCACAAGTGCACCCAGCTTCTCACCTGTCTGCACACAGTGACGAGCAGGCCAGGTGCAGGGAGGGACACCCACGGCTGGGTCTCCTGTGCCCCCGCCCTCCTCCTGCGCCTCCTGCCAAGCTTTCTCTTCCTCTTTCCACAATGATGGTCAAAACCTTCTCCCTTCTTCTCAAACCTACTACTCTCTATCCTTCTATTCTGGTGGTGGATAACCTTGTTTTTACTATTAGTCTTAATAATATGCTTTAACCATAAGACAGAAGACATGTTCTTAAATCTTTTCTAAAATCTATAGTCTAATACTACTTTTGAAAAAAAAAACTAAGCATATCTCTTGTCTGATGAAGAGACACATTAGGTCACATGTTTTGTCTTTACTTGTAAGTACTTTAGAATACTTTTTAATAAATTTATTTGATCCCTTTGACAAAGAAAATTAAAACTAATCCTTACTTAAAAGGAGCAAATTGTCTAACCCCATTTGTATAGAAAACACAGCAATACAAGTAATGCTCACAGCTTTGTTTCGTTTAATTTGTTGATTAACTAATGTTCCATTTAAAAAATATAAAAAAGCCTATGTGCACTTAAAATTAAAACATAAATACAAAGTGAAAAGTAAATTAAAAAGATCAAGTTAGGAGCTCGGCTCCTGTGGCTCAGCTACACGGCTGAGGAGCTAAACGGCTAAGGTGCCAGCCACATACACCTGAGCTGGCGGGATTGAATCCAGCCCGGGCCACCAAACAACAATGACAGCTGCAACCAAGAAATAGCCTGACGTTGTGGTGGACATGTGTAGTCCCAGCTACTTGGGTGGTGGAAGCAGGAGAATCACTTGAGCCCAGGAGTTGGAAGTTGCTGTGAGTTGTGATGCCACTGCACTCTGCCTAAGGCGACAGCTTGAGGCTCTGTCTCAAATAAATAAATAAATAAATAAATAAATAAAATTATTAAGGGATCAAAACCAAATAGGCTGAAGGGGAAATAAAAAAACTTCACCAAACAGAAGAATCCTTCTCCTGAAGAGGTAATTACAGACTTGAATCTAGGCTGGCAATGTGTAACTCATTTATTTTCAAACTCCTGGAGTGATTGGATAAATAATTTTCACAACTAGATAAAAGTAGCTCCAAACAACAGCATTATGGGAAATTTTAAAATGCTTGAATATTATGTGTAACCTTCTCTCTTCAAGTTGCAGCTGTTGCATTAAATAAAGAGGAATAGAAATATGAAAGTTCTTTTCCAAAATAAAGTAGGTGAATAAGTTAAGTTTTTCGGCCCTTCCCGTTACATTCCTGCCTCTGTAGAATGTTTGAGGCCTGAGCATGTGTTTCTGAGTTCTCACTTTAGGATTATTGGCTCACAGGGTTTAGTTAAAGCTAAATTCGGGTCCATCTGGTATTGCAGATGTAAAAGATCATCCCCTCAGTTGAAAGAGAAAACACATTTATCACCCTGGAAAACTGAATGTTTCCCATTTAAGTCGGAACGCAGTGTGCAGCAGGAGCAGAGAGCAGCTCATGGTCGTGATCCACAGGACCTGGACTCAACTTCCAACCTGCAGGATAAACATGGAAACATGTTCTTGGGACCACACAGGTGCATTCTCAAACTTCTCCTCTGCCCTAGTATTTCATGTTAGTAGAGAGAATAAACAGACCATAGATAACACTGGAAGGCTCGGAAAGAATATTGTCATCTTTACACCAACATGACTAAATGAGAGGGGGAAATTAGCTTGTTTTGAAAAAATAAAGGTCTACTTTACAAGTGAAAGTTTTACGTGGGTTGGTGGCAAGTGGACATCAGTGTGGGTCTAATTTAATTTTCCAGTTCATAAGTAGGAAGAGACTTTATTTGATGAATGAATTCCAAGAATGGTGGAAAAAGAATGTTTACTGGAGAAGTTAACAACAACAACAAAAAACCATGATGGTGTAGTTCGCTATTTTTCTAAGTGTTTTCATTATTAGATGGGTCATAACGATTTTATTCCCTCTTTCTCAGAGTGAAGCTAGTATCACTCCCTTCTGTTTTAAGATAATAAGTAATGCTCAATTTCATTCACATTCCTCAGTGATAAACCATTTAAGAACAGGTTTTTGTTTCTTTTTATTGACATAAACCATGAAAAGTTTAGAATGTATTGCATGTGCCCATGAAACATGGATATTGTATAGTGTTTATATTGAGATGTAAAAGTAAATCAGGATTAATAACAGCCTCAAAATACAGACTCTGAACAAGAAAGACAGACAATCTTAAGCCCATCTATGGCAGGTGTGAAACTATGTCTACCAGATGGTAGAGCTCTGGTGGCCAGATGTTCTCAGATCTCTACAACCATTTGTCAGTCATCAAGAACCTGTTCCGCAGTTTTTTTAAATTTTAGAATATCACGAGGGTACAAACAAATGTTTTAGTTACATGAACACATTTGGACCATTTGAGTAAAAGTTAGAGGTGTGCACGTCGCCTGAACAGTGTGCGCTGTACCTATAAGATGTGAGTCCACCCTTCCCGCATGGCAGCCTCCCACCTACTTACTTTCTGTTCGATTTTTCTACCAAATGTGCCCATCAGTGTTGATTGACTAGTTCCGGTTTGATGTTGAATACATGTGGTGCTTGTTTTCCATTATTGTGATACGTCATGCAGAAGAAATGTTTCCAGCTCCATCCGAGTTATTATAAAAGGTATTTGTTCACCACTTTTTATGGCCAAATAGTATTCCGTGGTATACATATATCACATTTTATTAAGCTACACATGTGTTGATGGGCACTTGGGTTGATTCCACATCTTTGCAATTGTGAATTGTGCTGCTATAAACATTCAATGCAGCATTATGGATGGAACTGGAACAAGTTATATTACATGAAATAAACATGGCATAAATGTAGTTTATTCTCACTCATATGTAAAAGCTAAATAATTTATCTCATGGAGCTACAAATGACAGAATTTTTTATAGCTACATAATATTCTCTTTTATTTTTGCACACACCATAGTGCGTATGTGTGTGTGTGCTAGACATATTTTTTTTTTTCTGTTTTGAACCCACCACCTCCGGCATATGGGGCCAGCGCTCTACTCCTTTGAGCCACAGGCGCCACCCTTCATTCACTTGTTCATGGATACGTTTGTTTCATAGCCTGGCTGTTGTGAATAAACATGGGAGAGATATATATATGTCTTTCCTATACTGATTTCCTTTCCTTTGGATGTATATTCAGCAGAGTAATTGCTAGATCATGCAGCACTTCTATTTTTAGTTGTTTGGGGAAAGCTCAGGCTGATTTTCACAGTGGCTGCATGAATTTACATCCCCATCAGCAGTGTATGGGCATGCCTGCTTCACATTTTCACCAGTATCTATTATTTTTTAGCTTTTTGATAGTAGCCATTTTTACTGGGGTGAGATGATAGCTCATGGTGGTTTTGCTTTTAATTGACCTGATGATTAGCAATGTTGAGCATTTTTTCATATACCTGTTGACAATTTGTATGTCTTCTTTTAGTATAAATATGTGTGTCCCTGTGTGTGTATTTTTATTTCAGGTTAATTTGAGGGCACAAAGAAACAGGTTGCAATGTTAGGTTGAGTCCTATTTTTAGGCGTGTCCTGTCTCTGTTTCAAAGTCACGTAATGTGATGGTTCCCAGTTTGTTCTTTGTAATGTGGATTGTCTTAGATATTTGGGGTCTTTGGTGGTTCTGTATAAATTTTAGGACTTTTGTTTGTTTCTGTGAAAAAATGTCATTGGTATTTTGAAGAGAGTGCATTGAATCTGTAGATAACTTTGAGGAATATAGACATTTTAACAACCTTAATTCTTCTAATCTGTGAACATGTGATGTCTTTCAATTTGTATGTGTTGTCTTCAATTTTTTTTTATCAGTGCTCCATGGTTTTCATTGTAGAGATCCTTCACTTCTGGTTAAATTTATTCCTTAGTATTTTTTTATAGGTATTGTAAATGAGTTTGCTTTGTTGATATTTTTTCAGATGTTTTGCTGTTTGTATATAGTAATACTACTGATTTTTAAAATAATTTATGCCTAATTTATCTCTACTACATTAAGAACTTAGCTGAAGTAAAAGCCTGTTATAAAGCAGATTGACATTTAACAAAAATAAAACTTGTGGTGTAAACCATTTCTCAGTAAAGAGCAATATCAGAAAAAACACAAGATCATAACCTGTCTGCCATATTTCATTGTGAGCATCCAGTTCTTAATAGGAAATGACTTGCCATGTGGAATTTTAAGCTATTCATTGGAAGGACTTACTGATTATAAACGTTGGTCTTTTCCTGAGTCATTGATTGAGTTGGTGATGCAGAATTTCATGACCCTTATGTCTTCTCCATTCCCATGATTCCAGGGTAAATTTTCTCATCAAGTGGCTGGAGCTTTGCCCAAGTTTATATTTCCAGCTCCAGCTTCCACCTGCCCATTTTGTGACACTGAAGCTTTCTACAAATAAAGTCATAATTCCCCATCTCTTGTCCCATTTGATTTCCTTTGAATAGAGTCTCTCTCCTTATCTCACCTCAGTGGCTCTTCCTTCCACTAAGTCAAAACTGATGGATCGCCTCCTCTAGGCCGTGTCTCTGATTCGCTTCTATGGAATGTAAAACTTCATGTGCTATGATTTTCAGCACTTTCTGGAGTGAAAAAATTGGTTACTTTCATAGTATAAACAGATTTATCTCTGTGCAGTAGTGTTTAAAAATATGTAATAAAAAATAAAATAAAAGGTAATAAAAAAGTAAGTTTATCTCACTACTTGACTAAAATTGACAGATATTCTCCTTAATTTCTATTTATAACTTTTTAGAAAATGTTGGGCTTTACAGAGAGTTGAATATATAATCATTTATTTAATTGTTTATGGCTATAGAAGAGTATAAATGATATCAATGATCTTGATAGAAAAAGTAAAGTTCTAGAGAGGAAAGTGTTGAAAAGGAGGTATTAAAGATTGTGTAGTAAACCATAATGTCTTTATTTTACACAATGGTGAGATGACAAATTGTAATTAAAACCAAATGAAAATGACCTAAAAGGTTAAGTGTAGATTTTTATTTTTATTTATTTATTTATTTATTTTGAGACAGAGCCTCAAGCTGTCGCCCTGGACAGAGTCCTGTGGCATCACAGCTCACAGCAACCTCCAGTTCCTGTGCTCACGCTAGTCTCCTGCCTCTGCCTCCCAAGTAGCTGGGACTACAGGTGCCGCCACAATGCCTGGCCATTTTTTGGTTGCAGCTGTTGTCGTTGTTTGGTGGGCCCAGGCTGGATTTGAACCTGCCAGGTTAGGTGTACGTGGCCTGCGCCTTAGCCCGTTGAGCCACAGCTGCTGAGCCAAGTATAGATTTTTTAAAATGTACACATAAATAATAGATAAGTATAGAACAAAATTGTATAAGTTTGTGTGTAAAAGGGAGGAAAGTAAGACATGATTTATTTTAGCCAAATACTCATCTTTCAAAATAACCATCAACAGACATTGGGTAAAGCTGGCAAAGAAGTGGAGCTGTAAGGTACATTAACTTCACATTAGTTACCACCCAGAGTCACCAAACGTCAAAACCACTATCCGTGGCAGCCTCTGTGGACTCGAGGGCGCTAAAAGGTAGAGCACACTGGCTGTGCTGTTCATTCTAAATCGTAATTCTTTTAATTGTGTGCTTTAGTAAAATCAATTGCGTGTATTGCTGTACCCCTCAGTATCCAAAAATGCCCTGTGTGTCTTCATGGTAATATTTTCTCCCATTTATTTGGAGTAGAAAATGTTGGCCCATTTTCTTTGCAGATTTAAAATGAGTAACTATCCTGAATAAGAGTTTCTATCTGTACATTAGAATATCAGTGAAGGAAATATATTTGCTTAAATTAAATCTGATGAGGATTATTTGCTTTGAAGCAGTGTAGTGTGGTGGACAGAGCTCATATTTAAAATATGGGACTTCAAGCCATATGATTTGCTGCTCACATTATATTATTACAAATTACTTAACCTTTCTGAGTGTTTGCATAGGTAAATTGAGTTAACATCTATTTTACTGGGTGCTGTAAAGATTAATTGCAATAATTTGAATAAAGTGTCCTTCCATAATTACCATTCACACAACATTAGTTTTCTGCTCTGCCTCTCGCCTGACTGATTGGTTGTGAGAAGATAAATGGGATCAGCCTGATGTGAGGGGGGCGTGATTAGAAGACGTCACTCCGTCATCACTAGTCATCAGCTGCTTTGTGATTAAGGACATGCACGCGTTTTTCTCCTTATTTAACATTCAATTCTGTCAAAATTTAATATTCATTTTAAATAGGTCACCGTCACAGATATGATTTCCTTTTCATTCGATATATTTTCCCCTTGACTGGGCTCCACATTTCACAGTATTCAGAGCAGACGAGGTTTAGTTAGTTCTCTTTAGCACACCTCACACCTCACCTGGCAGCTTCATCACGTTTGCTCATGTGTCTCCCTTCCTCGGAGTAAACGTTGCTATAAGGACAAATGAACAAAATGATTCTCTGAAATTGGGTGCAAAAATTTTACCTTACTAAGGATAAGACACACTGTGCAGCATATTTTCCATAAACTACATTTAACTGTTTGGATAAAGCTCATTTATTTACTACACGTTATTCCAAGGTGCTCAAGAACGTACCCTTCTTCTGTGGCTATCTATGTATGTAAGTATAATTGTACTCACATACACACACTGGTTTTTAAAGCATGTGTCTTTTAGATCTTATGTTTTTACTACATTATTTTAATTGACACAAAATAATTCTACATATTTGTGGGGTATTGTATAATGTTTTGATACACATATACAATGTACATTTTTTTTTTTGAGACAGAGTCTTATTACATCGCCCCTTGGTAGAGTGCTATGGTGTCACAGCTCACAGCAACCTCAAACTCTTTGGGCTTATGGGATTCTCTTGCCTCAGCCTCCCAAGTAGCTGGGACTATAGGCACCCGCCACAATATCCAGCTAAATGTACAGGATTTTTAACCACAAAATTTCATTCAGTGTTATGCCTGTGCTAAATTTCAGTTATAATTACATGCACTTACAAACAAGAACGTTAGCATCTATTTTATCAGGGAATCACTCAAAATACTTCCATTTGAATTATAAGAAATACAAACGTATTTTTACATGAAGGTACATAATAAATGTTTTATCCTTATTCAATTTTAAATACAGCAGTGAAAGGTAGATATGTGGCAGGTAGAGTTATCTAACTGAATTATTACAGTCTCCATTAATATTTACTCTTTGTGTTTTACACAAACAGATGTTTCAATGTTGAAGTCAGAAGTGGTAGAACGGGACGGTCATGTTCTGGTGGAAAGTTCCACGTGCCTGAGTTGATTACGACTATTACAAGAAAGCGACAAATAAACAGCATCACTAACAACGACGCAAAACTCAATTGGAGTGAATTGTGTGGACTCGGCATCACACTCCTGTGTCATATAATATTCTGTGCACACTCGGGCTTATTTTTAAATGTAACAATTATGTCGATATCAAGTTTAAAAATTGCTCCTAAATTGGTACAAGCATTAACCATTTTTATAAGAACGTACATTTTCAAGGTGTTGTCGCTTACTCATTGAATTAGTAATGCACTAGAATCTCTGTAACTTGACCACCCAAGGGACAGTAACGAACTGAGCATCCTAAGGAACTAATATGACTGCACCGAGAACATGTGGTGCGTGTCGGGTCTGCGACAATTATGTCAACTTGAGAAGGTGGTCAGTGCAGGGAGGGGGTCAGTGCAGGGAGGGGGTCAGTGCAGGGAGGGGGTCAGCGAAGGGAGGAGTTTAGTGCAGGGAAGGGGTCAGTGCAGGGAGGGGGTCAGTGCAGGGAGGGGGTCAGTGCAGGGAGGAGTTCAATGCAGGGAGAGGGTGAGTGCAGGGAGAGGGTGGGTGCAGAGAGGTGGTCAGTGCAGGGAGAGGGTCAGTGCAAGGACGTGGTCAGTACAGGGAGGTGGTTAGTGCAGGGATGAGGCAGTACAGGGAGAGGGTCAGTGCAGGGAGGGGGCGGTTCAGGGAGGGGGCACTGCAGGTAGAGGGTCAGTGCAAGGATGTGGCCAGTGCAAGGAGGTGGTCAGTGCAGGAGGAGGGTCAGTGCAGGGAGAGGACCAGTGTAGGGAGGGGTTGAAGTGGTGTGTATATAGGTGTATAGTATTCCATTGCATGGATGATCCATAGGTTCTTAATTTTTTCACCTGTTGATGGAATTTGCCTTCTGTCTAGCTTTCTGACAGAAAGCTACGGACAGCTGCAGTGAACATTTCCCGCATGTCTTTCTATGGTCCTGTGCTTCCACTTCCTTCAGGTACCCGCCCCAAAGCAGAGTGGCTGAGTCACCGGCAGGTGCACTTTGACCTTGTCAGGAAACTTCCCATGTTGCCTGAAGTGGCTGTGCCAGGCACAGTTGTCTCATCAGTGTCACAGCTCGCACTCTGTCCCGTCCTCCCCCTGGATTGAATCAAGTTGTTACCTTTTGTGTATTCTGACGGGTGTGGATAGAATCACACTGTCCTGTTAATGACCGTTAAGGGTGTTTTCAAATTCGTCTTTGCTACAGGTGCCTGCTCTTGGAACAAGTATTCAATCATATAATTTGGGCATTTGGAGAGATTGTCTGTTTATCCTTTCAGACAAAGTTTATCTGAAAGTTCTTTATATATTTTTGGCAAAAAGTTCTTTATCAGGTATATGATCTATTTTTCCCCGGTGTGTGGCTTGTCCTTTTTCTTGTGTTTGCTTTGTATTAAAAGAGTAAAAATCTTTATACCGGCGAAGTCACCGTCGTCGTATTTATCTCCACATAGATTTCGCTGCACAAGCGTGGGCCTCGCTAAGGCAGATTTATGTTTGACTGGAGACATGGTTTTGCCCCAGAGTAAAAGGAAGGGAAATAAAACAGGGAGTTGATGGTGTGCTTCCTGTCATGATTAAAATAATCGACCTCAGAAATTAAGCAGGATTAAGAGGAACAAAGGAGCAGGGGGAGCTGAGGGCTGATCAGTTGAGGGTGGTAAACGCATTGGGTTGTGGGTCCCTGCGGGGAGACTTTCAATATTAACCTTGATCGCTCTTTACCTAGGTTGAAATATGCATAAAATTAGAATACAAATTTCCCCATATAACTGTTTAAATTGTACTTAGTCCATTCCCTGTTTACTGGGGAAATAACCTACGCTCCTGGTTTTATGGTGGGAAGGTTGGCTAATGCCACGTTCTTTCAGGCATTCACTGGGTGTGGTGGTGTTACGCAGAGGAGGGGTCTTCTCCTTTCTCCTCTGAGAACGTGGGATCCCCACATCTAATTCCTGCACCCAGTAACACTGATGAGATGCTTTAGAGAATTCCATCTCCCAAGCATGGCACTTTTTTAATTTTCTTGGTTCTAATGTTTTAGCAATGTGAGTTAGAAAGAGCATTTAGACGGCATCTAGAACTATAACAATGGCTCGAGCTCGTTGTCCTTAACTATTGAAGGAACATTGAGTGGAATGTTTTAATGTTTTAGGAGAAATTGAGTTTGCAGGGATGCAGGTGTGGAGGCAGCCTCTCCGCAGTTCTACTGTGATGATCTCGCTCAATTGTTGACAAGTCCTAGAAAAGAAATATTTCAAAGCCAAACTTCTTCAAGATGCTTTCTTTCAAAGACGGGCCTTTGCAGCGCCAAATGTTTGAGGATTTAACTCACTTGCTGACATTAGGGAATAGACTTGAGTCTTGACTTTTTGTTTAAAACATTGAATAATGCTGGCTGTATATGGGCTGCATAATTAATTATACGAAAACAACTTCAACACCTGAAAATTCTATTTCTTAGTATATCAAAACCCTTCTATATCATAAATTCCTTAAAAGATACTTTTTCACATCTTTCTTGCGATAATTTAACATGCACTCTGTGTATGATTTATAACTTAAATAGAATTTGAAAGAAATTGTAAAGTATTATTGCTTTTCTAGAAAATAACTTTTGCAAAACTCATTTTTGCTAAGTTCGCTAATTGTGCTAATAATTCACCAGGTTTGCCCATTCTTTGTCAACTTGTGGTTAATGGAATTGTTTTACCATCTGCTCTGGTGAAGTGGTAAAGTCTCAATATTGTGCTTTCACCTTTGGATAACATATCTAGTTTTTGGCATATTTTCTCCTATTATATGTGTGTGTGTGTGTGTGTGAAAATTAGAAAAAGACCTTTTGGAACAGCAAAAATAATCAAGTCCTTACCTTTTAATAATACTAGTGACATATGTGTATCATGTTCATGTACTTCTTCCGTGTTAAAAATCGTGCCTATCTTTAAATGTGAAAAGGGGAACTGTTATCAACTGCTTTGTATTTTGCTTACGGCGTGACTAAAGGTGAGGCTTGTTTACAATGCGATTCTCCATGACACAGGTGGAAAAGGAGGCTTTGTCACTTAGAATAATCTGTTTAATTAAACCAATAGGGGGAACAAAACCAAGAAGTTCATTGTACGTGTATCATTTTCAAGATTTTACCGAGGAAGTGTAAGTAAATATAGGAACACAAGAAAATTATGTATCTTGCATTTTTATATTAATGTCAAATTATATGTTAGTTTTTTAAAATGTTTATTTGAATCTGATGTACCATTTTCACCTTGCCAGACTTGTTTCATTTTATAAATGCATCATTTTAAAGGTCAGCTTTAAGTTGTCTGTTTTTGAAAAAAAAGAAACAAAAATTATATAAATGTATTGCCAAGTTTTCCTATAAACTGAGTATTCAAATTTAATAGAAATTCAATACAAGTAATTATTTTCTAAAAGTTAAAAATGCATTTTTCAAAAATTCTTGTCTGTAAACTTAAATAATTCATGTTGCTTTAAAAAGAGTTTGTGTTTGTTTTAAGTATTTTATCAGGTCTTATGAAATTTTATTTTTCTGTTTATAACATAGGGAATAAAAAGAATTGGAATAAATCAAGAGCAGCATAGCACCAGATCAATATTATATTTCAGAATGATACGTTATCTTTCTTCCCTTCTGATTCTCTTTTACACTGTACCATACCTTAAAGACTATGGTGGAAGGTTAAATAGAGGTGACAAGAGCAAGCATCTTTTTCGTCCTCATCTCAGAAGGAGGACTTTTACAGTTTTGCCATTAAGTGTTACGATTGCAATATACACTGTTTATATACAAAATTTCATTCATCATTTAAAAGAAGTTCCCTTCTATTCTTTGTTTGTAAAAATGTTTTTTGTTTTTGAGACAGAGTCTCACTATGTTGCCCTCGGTAGAGTGCTGTGGCATCATAGCTCACAGCAACCTCCAACTCTTGGGCTCAAGCGATTCTCTTGCCTCAGCCTCCCAAGTAGTTGGGACTACAGGCACCCGCTACAACACCTGGATATTTTTTGTTGCAGTTGTCATTGTTGGTTAGGTGGCCAGGGCTGGGTTCGAACCCGTCACTTTCCGTGTATGTGGCTGGCACTATAACCACTGTGCTATGGGCATGAGCCTGTAAAAATGTTTTAACTGTTGAATTTTACCATCCCCTTATTTTCTGTGTGATTTCAGGATGAAAGTAGAATAGAGTTCAATGTCATATAAGAGAACACTCAAAATAGTGTTTGTGTGTGTCTATTACAGTAACAAATGTTTCTATTGATTTGTGACAATGTTTCCAAAGTAATTTTTAAAATTTGATAGAAAGTATCCATTTTTTTTTTAATGGCTTTCTATCACATTTTAAAAATTACTTTGGAAACATTGTTAACCTGAATGGAAGTGGAACACATTATTCTTAGTAAAGCATCTCAAGAATGGAGAAGCATGAATCCCATGTACTCAAGTTTGATATGAGGACAATTAATGACAATTATTGACACGGTGGGGTGAAGGAAGGGGAGAGCAGAGAGAGGAAGAATCAGGGAGGGGTGGGGAAAGGAAGAGCAGAGAGAGGGAAGGAGTGAGGCGGGTGGGGTTTTGGGGTCTTGGTGTGTGCCACACCTTTTGGGGGCAAAACACTATTGTAAGAGGGACTTTTCCCAACAAATGCAACCAGTGTAACATGATTTCTTCTACCCTCAATGAATCCCCAACAATTAAAAAATATATATATGTTTTGGTTTATTCTAAGAACAATAAGAGTACCAAGGACATTCATGTTATGTAGATAGAAGAAGGTTTTGATATTTGTTAATATTCAAAAATATTATCCATTCCTTTAAATTATAGTTAAGTAAATGTTTAAATTCTAAAATGATAAAATAATTTTAACTTTAAATTTATAGCTTTAATTACGTGTCCATCATTAGGTTTTAAATTTGTTTCAAATAAGGAACTTGTTAAGCATATTTTTCTTTTTGTCACTCCTAGAAATATTCACCACAAAGAAAGATCTCCATGAAATTCTCATCAATTTTAATTTATATTAAAAATGCAATACAAAGTCAGAGAATATCTAGTGTGGTTTTTTTTTTTCATACTTTGCATAGATTTCTCCATTGCTTACATTGTTGTATGAGTTAATTCCACCAGGTTTAGTGTTGGCCTGGGCTTGACATGGATCCTTGGTCAAGGCATGAATTTATTTTCTATTGTAGGTACCAAGAGTTTTATGGAGATTTGTCTCTGCTTGTCAGCATTTTCTTTTGTTAATAGTGAGACTGACAACTGTCTGTCAGTGAGACCCCTAGGGTTTCTATAATTGAGGTTACTTACATAGCATAAATGAAGCTTAAATAAGAGCACAAATGAAATTCATGTGCAGTTTTTACAGACATGATGTGAGGCAGGCTTTAGCTGTGATTAATTTATTAACTAGAATCTGGTCACTGTATTTTAATATATTTATGTGATACATCATACATTCATAACCATTGATATTTTTGGTATCATTAGTATTGTTTAGCAATGAAATCCTGACTGACTTCTTCCTTTGGAGCAGGTACAGATTTCTTACAAAATTTCAAACTACTCAGTGCAATTAGCAAGGCCTTTCCCAATATGGACTAATTCATCTCTTCAAATATACATGTCTCTCCTGCTTTCATCTTACCCAATATAATTTTATTTTCTCCCCTGTATTCTCATAAAATATGGTATAACCCACCACTACTATCCTACTGGACTGAATCATAATTATTTGTCAATATTATTTTATCCATTTGTGTTTAGTACACTGTCTGACACAGAATGAGTGCTCCATAAATATTGAATGGATGCATGCATGCCTGAAAGATAGTCCTTTAGTTTAAACTTATGTTCTTGAAATAACATTTCTCTAACAGAAGATATCACAAAGTGACACATAAAATAATGTTTTTAGAAATAGGGTGGGGTGGGGGGAGGATGGGTAGAGGGAGGGCAATTAGTGGGAACACACCTACAGTGCATCTTAGCAGGGTACTGGCGAAACTTATTAAAGGTAGAGTATTAATGTCTTTATATAGTGATCAAGGAAATGCCATGAAGGAT
>CAUYON010037894.1:0-25322 GCA_963573935.1 Arctocebus calabarensis | reverse complement strand
GCGGGTTCGAATCCAACCCAGGCCCGCCAAACAACAATGACGGCTGCAACCAAAAAATGGCCAGGTGTTGTGGCAGGCACCTGTAGTCCCAGCTACTTGGGAGGCAGAGGCAGGAGACTTGCTTGAGCCCAGGAATTGGAGGTTGCTGTGAGCTGTGATGCAATAGCACTCTATCCAGGGTGACAGCTTGAGGCTCTGTCTCAAAAAAAAAGAAGTATTCAGAGTTACCTAATACCTCAAGTGACAAAGGAAAACTTAGTCCTGGCCTTGACCTCATTTCTTTAACTCTTACAGAAAAGAAGTCAACTGGTAAAGAAGCTGAATGACTCTGACCACCAGTCTAGCACCTCCCCGCTCATGGAAGGCACCCCCACCATCAAATCCAAGAAGAAGTTACTGCAAATCATCGACACTACCCTGCTCAAGTGCTACCTCCATGTGAGTTACCTGAGCACTCAGGTGCCCACAGGACTCCCTTGCCCTTAAAGTCTGGGAAATTGAAAGGGAGCACTATACCTGGGGACCTGCCACCAGTAAGAGTGAGATCTGTGGTGCTGGGAGCCCCTAGTCTCTGATATCTGTGACTCTCTTGGAATTAAAAGCATAAGGCAAGATACTGATCCTGAATTGTCCACTAGACTCTTCTCTGGGGCTAGTGCTAAAAGGTTACCAGGGACAGTATTTTCTCTAAGACGGTATCTCCCTCTTTCCCCTCACAGCATTAAAACACATTGTGCAAAATGGTATAAGTGATCTCAAAGCCACTACCTGCCATCCTGAAAAAGGGCTGCTTGCTTTCTCTTGCGTGTGTTACACCCCTGGCCTTTCAGCCTAGAGCAGGTCTGGACTAGGGAGGGGTGGGGTACCCCAGGAAGCAGTTTCAACTAAAGTCCGCTCCTCCTGCAGACAAATGTGGCCCTAGTGGCCCCCTTGCTGCGCCTGGAGAACAATCATTGCCACATCGAGGAAAGTGAGCACGTGCTGAAGAAGGCTCACAAGTACAGTGAGCTAATAATCCTGTATGAGAAGAAAGGGCTCCACGAGAAAGGTGACTGGGGTGGGGGCACGGGTAGAGGGAACTTGCCGAGCTGCGGTAAAGCTCTTCTGGGCAGGGGCCCATGACCTTGTTCTCGGGGGTTGTGGCCAGCTCTGCAGGTGCTGGTAGACCAGTCCAGGAAAGCGAACTCCCCTCTGAAAGGCCACGAGAGGACAGTGCAGTATCTGCAGCATCTGGGTAAGGGGAGCTTTTGAAAGGGGGTCGGTGGGAAAAGGATCCTGTTCACATGGACTAGTCTCCCTCCATTTCTTTCCTTTTTTTTTTTTTTTATTAAATCATTGCTGTGTGCATTAATGCAATCATGGGATACAATGTGCTGGTTTCATATACAATCTGAAATATTTTCATCAAACTGGTTAACATAGCCTTCATGGCATTTTCTTAGTTATTGTGTTAAGAGCTTTATATTCTGCATTTAGTAGGTTATACCTATACCCTTCTAAGATGCACCATAGGTGTGGTCCCACCAATCACCCTCTCTCCACCCATCCTCCCCCCTCCCCTCCCTTGCCCCTGTCCCCATATTCTTGTGCTCTAATTGGGTTATAGCCTTCATATGAAAGCTATAAATTAGTTTCACAGTAAGGCTGAGTACATTTCTGATTCTGGCTGGTTGCTCTCCTCCATCCCTTGTGGTGACTCCAGGTAGCATAAACATCCCTTGGTGGAATCACAACAGCCCCTTGTCTGGAAAATGAATTCAGAGGCCACCTGGCCACTTGCCTCCCCAGTGCCATGGGCTTCAACTGCTAACAAGTCCTACTTTTCCCTCTAGGCACAGAAAACCTGCATTTGATTTTTTCCTACTCAGTGTGGGTACTGAGAGACTTTCCAGAAGATGGCCTGAAGGTGGGTCATGGGAGTCCCTTGGATTTATCTGGTACCACAGTTGGTCCTGGTTGCATTTGGGATAGCAGTGGGTTGGGGTTGCATAAACCCAGTTTCTTTGGGATCTGAACGGGTAGCCTGGGAAAAGTGAGACAACAGTGTAGTGGGTAGAAAGACCCTACATGGGTGTTTGAGGCCTGTGGCCTAATCTGTGGCACAGCCACTACTTCCAGAGGCCTCTTGGATGTCCCGCCTCCTCCAAACGTCTGTCTGTTTGCTCCCACACTCGCACACGTGTGTTTGTCAGAACTGTAGTCAGGTGGTTCTGCCACTGGAATTCAGGTTTATTTTGACAGATATTTACTGAGGATCTCCCAGAGGTGGAATCTCTACCACGCGATCGAGTGCTCAGCTTCTTAATAGAAAACTTCAAGGGTCTGGCTGTTCCTTATCTGGTAATGTAGACTTTGGTCTCCACTAAAAAAAAAAAAAAATCAATCTCAGGATCCAGGACTATATGGTTTAGTTATTAGACTGTTCAATTCAGGGTTTGTGTCACTCGGGAGTTGGAAGAATGTAAGGAAGAGGGTTATTTCGACTTCATCTGAATAAAGAGATCCCAGTAAACCAAACTGGAAATACTACTTTTTTGATGATACTTTCTAAATCTAGGTAAAGTACAGAGGGGTTAAAGAATGATATTTTAGAAAATAATTTCAGAGCCACATTTGTGCAACCAAACTTACCTGTTAGCACAGGATAATCAAATAGGTTTTAGGTACTAGAATTTAACCTTAATTATAGGGGCTGACATGAGAGTTTGGAGGATTATGGAACAAGATTAATGAAAGGAGCTTAGACCAGAAATTGAGTAAATAATTTCTGATATTACTGGATTGCATTGTGAAATTTCTCTGTGATTTGGAAGAACTCTCCTTTGAAAATCTTCGCAGCTTGATTAGGGATTAATCTGGAGGGGACCTGTTGGGCCCTAAAAAATGTGAGAGAAATTAGGAGACCATGTCATAGTCTAGAGGATGCCAGTGACAAAGACCTACATCTCACCTCAGGAACACATCATCCACGTTTGGGAGGAGACGGGCTCTCGGTTCCATAATTGCCTGATCCAGCTGTACTGTGAGAAGGTCCAAGGCCTGATGAAGGAGTATCTCCTGTCATTTCCTGCAGGTACCAGTTTTCATGGGAAGCCAGTTGGCCCAAGCCTTAGAAAGGCAAGCACAGACCTGGGTGCCGTGCATGGCACGCAGAAGCAGAGCCAGGTGGGTGGGAAGTTCCTCAGAGGAGCCAGGGGAGCTAAGTGACCCGGGAGCTCTTACCTGGGAACAGGCATCTCTGAGTGACTCAGTCATTCCTGGAAGAGGGCAGAAGGAACAGATTTGTCTACAAGATGACAGCTGTGTTGATAAGAACCAGGTTTTCCTACCACAGTATTTTTTTTTTTTTTTTGAGACAGAGCCACAAGCTGTCACCCTGCATAGAGTGCTGTGGCATCAAAGCTCACAGCAACCTCCAATTCCAGGGCTCAAGTGAGTCTCTCGCCTCCTCTTCCCAAGTAGCTGGGACTACAGGCGCCCACCACAACACCTGGCCATTTTTTGGTTGCAGCCGGCTTTGTTGTTTGGCGGGCCCAGGCTGGATTCGAACCCACCAGCTCAGGTGTACGTGGCTGGTGCCTTAGCCTATTGAGCCACAGGTGCCAAGCCAGTATTTTTCTATTTAGCTTATTTTTTTCTTTTTTTAAGAGACAGAATCTCACTTTATCCCCCTTAGTAGAGGGCTATGGTGTCAGAGCTCATAGCAACCTCCAACTTCTGGGCATAGGAGATTCTCTTGCCTCAGCCTCCTGAGTAGGTGGGATTACAGGTGGCCGCCACAACACCTGGCTATTTTTTGTTGCAGTTTGGCCAGGACCGGGTTTGAACCTGTCACCCTCCTTATGTGGGGCTGGTGCCCTACCCACTGAGGCACAGGTGCTGCCATATTTAGCTTTTTTTTTGTAATCCTAAGCTGATGTTTTGGGGCCATGTGGAGACCATGAACTAAAAGAAGTCTACCTAGAGGCCCCCTGGAGGCTCTTTCTGGTCATGCAGGGACATCATTGAACGCCATGCCCCTCATTTTTCTTTTTTTTTTTTTTTGAGACAGCCTCAAGCTGTCACCCTGGGTAGAGTGCTGTGGCATCACAGCTCACCGCAACCTCCAATTCCTGGGCTCAAGCGAGTCTCTTGCCTCCGCCTCCCAAGTAGCTGGAACTACAGGCGCCTGCCACAACGCCCGACAATTTTTTTTTTTTTTGGTTGCAGCCGTCATTGTTGTTTGGCTGGCCTGGGTTGGATTCGAACCTGCCAGCTCATGTGTACATGGCTGGCACCTTAGCCCATTGAGCCACAAGCGCCGAGCCCCCTCATTTTTCTTGATGAGCCTACATTTCTATCCCACAGCAACTTTTCATTCAAATTTGGTTTCCCTTCAAGGCAAAACTCCAGTCCCTGCTGGAGAGGAAGAGGGTGAGCTGGGAGAATACCGGCAGAAGCTCCTCATGTTCTTGGAGATTTCCAGCTACTATGATCCAGGCCGGCTCATCTGTGACTTCCCTTTTGATGGTGAGTGTCTATCTTGGGGCCAGAAGCCATTTCAGGGCAAGGTACCACAAACACTCATCTCCCTCTTACTAGTTTCCCTCCACAACGTTGGGCCTGGGAAAAACCAGGGGTGTCAGGTCAGTACTCCTGTTTCGTGTCCTCTGCAGACTCACTTTTATACTGTAACTGAGAAAATCTCTTCTCTAGGTATGAACCACACGTTAATTTATAGCCAGGCTGTATCCAGTTCACTGCTTCGAAACATGTTCTTGGCCAATTTCATTGTTGAGTAGTTTTTGTCATCTGGCATAACGTGTCTTGAAAAAAGACAAATTTGTCTGATGCATAAGTTCCATGGGAGCTGAGACCAAGTATTTGGTCACCTTATCTGTGGTACCTAGAATGTCGTAGTGCTTAATATATCCTTGGCTATTGAATGAGTGTTTTTATCCAGTTTGTAAGTGATCACAAAAAAAGATGGAATCCTGTTACTTAGTTTCTTCTTCCCCTTTTAAAATTTTAATAATTTTCTCTTTGAAAAACAAAAACACACTTAATAAAATAATATTTTCTTCCATTTTATGTTGCCCCAGTGTCTACTCTTTAGCCCCTGAGCTTGTGATCGCATAATGACAGTCAGAGTTATTTATATTCCCTTTTCCTCCTAGGCCTCTTAGAAGAACGAGCTCTCCTGTTGGGGCGCATGGGGAAACATGAACAAGCTCTCTTCATTTATGTCCACATCTTAAAAGATACAAGGATGGCTGAGGAGTAAGTTGGCTCTGTCTTCCTACTTCCCCAGAAGTCTAAAAGCCGGCCCCCCCAGAGACATGAGAGGCTAAGAAGGCCATCCCCCCACATTCTGCTGCAGGAGTGGGAATTGCCTCCTGTCCCAGCCCCTGGCTTTGGCTGTCGTTAGGCTGCTCCAGCAGGCTGCCTGGTTGGGTTCTCATCAGATGTGGCCCCTCACCTGTTCTCATCACTTTCTCTCGCAGGTACTGCCACAAACACTATGACCAAAACAAAGATGGCAACAAAGATGTGAGTAGTGGCTCTGACCCAGGGGCACATGTGCACTTCCCTGCCCCCTTTTGCATACCTCACCCACCTGGTTTGGCCATGTGGGGTACTGGCATGAATTGTAAAATAAGACAGGACATAGGTCATGGTGCTGATTGACTTTGCATATGTGTGTATTGAGGGAGAGGCAGGACGATCATTTGCCTGGCTTAGGATGGCTTACATGTGTTGTCCCTGAGAGTAGTAATAGTACTCTGGTCCCTTGACTCTCAAAAGTCCTAATTTGCATAATAAATTCTGTGGTCAACATCTAACATTAAGGCGAACATCTAATGGTTGTGACGTAATCTGTCCAGAATAC
Source organism: Arctocebus calabarensis (assembly GCA_963573935.1). Classification (NCBI taxonomy): domain Eukaryota; kingdom Metazoa; phylum Chordata; class Mammalia; order Primates; family Lorisidae; genus Arctocebus; species Arctocebus calabarensis. The sequence continues at coordinate 19,453 of CAUYON010037894.1, read as the reverse complement.
ACATTGCTTTGTCAATGTCTGGAGACAGTCTAGATAGTCATGACTCAGGGGAGGGAGTGCTGCTACAATCTAGGGGATAGAGGCCAGAGATGCTCCTGAACCATGCACAGGACAAGCCTCCACCAGAAAGAATTGTCCACCCCAGCCGGGCACCGTGGTTCACACTTGTAATCCTAGCACTTTGGGAGGCTAAGGTAGAAAGCATGCAAAGGGTCCAGGAGGTCAAGACCAGCCTGGACAACACAGCAAGACTCTGTCTCTATAAGTAAAATTAGCCAGGGATGGTGGCACACATCTGAAGTTCCAGCTACTTGAGAGGCTGAGATGGATCATTTGAGCCCAGGAGTTCGAAGTTGTAGCAAGCTGTGATTGTACCAGTGCATTCCAGCTAGAGCCTGTCTTTAAAAAAACAAAACAACAAACTGCTTGGCCCAGCCCAAAATGTTGAAAGAGTACTGAGTGCTGAGGTTTTAAAGCCCTTTGGTACTAATCTCACTCAGTAGGAAACATAACATCTTACCTTGGGTTAATCCCTACCTTCTAAAATGTTGACAGGGTCTCAACTTTCAAAACCAAAGGGCATGAGGAACCTTTTTGAGTTATTTTGCAGTGTTAGCATTTTGTAAATGATATGTTAAATGAACACAAGGCATTTGTTTTTTTCACTCGGGACAAACAATACCCAATTAACATCAGTTGGCTATTTGACTTTACTAAACTTTTAAAAGGTGAAGATAAGTTTTAAATGTTCTGTGATGGCTGTTACCATAGACTACCCTTCTAATCTTTAGGCGTGCTCAGTGCTTGGGCTTCTGGGAGGGTTGCTGCCAGCCTGACGTGTGTGGCTCCTATCTGTATGAGACAGGTGTATCTATCACTGCTTCGGATGTACCTGTCACCTCCCAGCATTCACTGCCTGGGGCCCATCAAGTTGGAACTGCTGGAGCCACAGGCCAACCTCCAGGCTGCCCTGCAGGTCCTCGAGCTGCACCACAGCAAACTGGACACCACCAAAGTAAGGGCTTCTTTCCTGGGAAGGGGAGGGCATTTACCGGGACCAGCAAATGAGAAGAAGGATGTGGAAAGGGACTAGCATCTGAGAGCCCTGTGGCTTCCTCAGTCTTCTGTTGCATCTCACCCTGTCCCCATCTCTGTTCCTGTCCCTAGGCCCTCAACCTTCTGCCAGCAAACACTCAGATCAATGACATACGCATCTTTCTGGAAAAAGTCTTGGAGGAAAATGCACAAAAAAAACGGTTCAATCAAGTGCTCAAGAACCTTCTCCATGCAGAGTTCCTGAGGGTATGGGCCTCCAGACTCGAGGGTGTGCTTTTATTTCTCCGTATGAGATGGTGTCCACATGTCAATTCCAACCAAGCCGGAGACTTCTGTTTCTGTGCTGCGCAACTCAAGCTGGTTCAGTAGCCAGCGTGACATTCAGTTGCCAGTGTTTCCAGGGCAATCTGTGAAGTTAGACAGGAAAGAGCGCTGGCTTCTGCCTTTTGTTTCTACCTGCCATGTGATGGGACTCGTGCCCCACTCTCCCTGTTCTTTCAGGTCCAGGAAGAGCGGATTTTACACCAGCAGGTGAAGTGCATCATCACAGAGGAGAAGGTGTGCATGGTGTGTAAGAAGAAGATTGGGAACAGGTGAGCCTCTCTTCGCCCGCAGTATATGCGCTCACTGGGGTTGGGGAATGCACAGGATGGATCTCTGCCCTTTAACGCAGGAGGGAGACATGGCCACTGGCTGTCCTGATGTTTAGTTTTTGAGCCTTCAGAAAGCAGTCCGTGCTACCTGTTGGTGGTGGGCTTTGAGAAGAATGTGAAGCCCTGAAATGTAGGGCATGGGGCTGCTAAATTCTTGCCCATAAAGCTCATCACCTCGGGCAGCTGGAAATTACCATGTAGCCAGTAGGTATATAAAAGATGTATGTGGGTAGAAAGTGCTTACTTCTTTTTCTGAAAAAAAGAAAAAGAAAAACTTCTTTCAACCTGTTCCCTCATGCCTTGAGTAGAAGCCTGAGCCAGCCTCATTCTGTGTTAAGACATGCACTGGTCAGTTCCCTGTCCTTTAAAGGAGAATGGTTTGTCCTTTCTCTCATATAGCTGGGAGAATCTTTTTCTTGGGAAAGATCTAATTGGCATCCTTTGTTAGAATTAGCCTGATACCTGTTCTACTGAGCTCGTCGGCTCTCAGCAAGCGAGTGCTGAGCTGTGGGTTGACATGACGCCTGTCTGCCGTGTGTTTGCGTTCACTCTGACTGTGTGCACCACCTCCTCTGCTTGGTTATTTGACAGAGATGGCGGCTACAGAAATCCAGAGAGCTCAGGGCAGGCTGTTCTTTGAGGTTTGGGGGTGGGGGCTGGTGGGGCTGCTTCTGGGGTAAGGTCCTCTGAAGAAAAGGACCACTATCAAAGAAGTGGTCTCTTTGAGTTAGTCCTCACTCCCAAGCCCTTCTCCTCCTCTGCAGTGCATTTGCAAGATACCCCAATGGAGTGGTCGTGCACTACTTCTGTTCCAAAGAGGTAAACCCCGCTGACACCTGAGTCCAGCATCCCAAGGATTCGGCAAATGGACAGCTTGGCTCTCATGGAGGGAGAAAGGAGCACCTGGCCTTAGAATCGTGGGCTGCCACCACCAGGTGCCTCTGCATTTGGACACTACCAGCCATCTTGCACCCTGGAACATCTCTGAATTAATTAGACTTGTGGTCTGGCATTGCCAGATTTTTAATAGAAAAGAGATTAGTAATACCTTATACCATTACGTTGTGGGCAATTCCAGAGAATTCAGAACCTGCTTAGATGAGAAGAGGTGCACCATCTTGCCTTTGCATACCAGAATGAGACAATGTGTCTCGAGTGTTTGTAACCACAGAGTTGCTTATTAAGAGTTTTTCTGTTAGACAAGCACACAACTTCACAAGGACCCCTCAGAGTCACGTTGACTGCAGAGTCATGTAAGGGGACAGCACTTGAGCTATTCCGGCCCGATGGACAGAGGACTCATTTTCTGTTTAGCACAGGAGTGTCTCCATGGCAGCCATGGCCCCGTGTCCCCCAGTAGCCTCCCTACTCACCGCCTTGGTTTCCAAACTCTTTTCTCACTGTTTATCATTCCCCCTCACTGCCCCATCAACGCCTTCTCTTCCACTTCCATTACTCCAGGAGTAGCTAGTATGTAAACAAGGTGAAGGGAGAAGCAAGAGGAAGGCTCAGTTCCTAGGAGTCCATTCCCGGTTGCCAGGTACGTTGTAAATAAGTCCTCTTTACACTATATGCCTAGACACTGGGGAGTGTCACTCCCTGCCTGGAAAGGGCCTGCGTACCTGCCCTCGGGCCAAGTGTGCAGCAGCCCCTGAGGATGGGCCAGCTCTGCCCTGGGTAGCCAGCCTCTGGGCACAGGCCCCACAGGGGAGCCTGTTCTACTTCACTCACCAGTGCTCGTGTGGGTTGGTTTCATCTCTGAATGGAATTCTTTGTGCTCTGGGCACCTTTCCCTTTTTCCAGCCAGTTTCTGTTCACTTGCCTTACCCAGCTTTGCTCTGCAGGGGAGGATTATGCTGGGACAGTGGGGAAGGTAGGCCTCCACTACACACAGAGGCAGGCTGGAGCAGTGACTGACGAGTGACGCCGAGTGTGCTGCTGAGGTGTTCGGGGACAGCAGGGAGACTGCAGGAGGGCAGGCGCGGTGGCGCTGGGGTTTATAAAATATCTCACTGTCACACCCTGCAGTGGACTCTGCCAGAGGGTCACAGGCTGGGGTCGCGTGGGGATGCCGGCCTGCATCCTGTCCTCCTGGCCTTTTTGCAGGCGCCCAATCTTGTTGCCCCAGTGTTTTAAGGGGCATGAGGGTGGGTAACACTCACAGTTTTAGTGGCCTGTCTTTGACGTGCCTTGTCCTTTGTAAACTGTGGCACCATGCTGTGTTACAGGCCAACTTGCCGGTGGTAGGTAGCCTGGGCTCCCCCGGGCATGCTGTCTGTGGGGGTCTGGAGAGAGAGAGTGCCGTCAGCAACATTTGCAGACATGGAGGACTCTGCTCGGGTGTGTGAGGCTGGGCAGCACTTCGCGGGAGTTCCATGGAGCTGTGCGTGTCTGCATAGGTAGAAAAGCCACCGTCCCGACTGGCCATGCACACCCCGAGGAAGCAGTACTGCCTGAGGCCACATCTGAGCCAGCGGGGACTGCACTGCCTCTGGGAGCAGCAGGGGAGCTCTCGCCCGCCACACATCCCTGCTTCCTGGCCTGCTGTGCTGTGTCTTCTTTTCTCATGAACTATGTTTGAAGCAATAGAATGAGGAACATGTGTTTTCTTCCCTTCTGGTGTATGTACATGACCCCGTTTTCCCAGACTCCATTCTTCCTTCCCTGGACTGTGCCCTCCACAGTGGTGTGGAGAAGACTGGAGGTGAAAGCCCTCTAATGAAGACAGATGCAGATACCTTAACTATCCTCAGAATAAACCTAATAAAACACGAAGCCAAGCCTATCTGGGTCTCTTCTTTCCTGCTTCCTATGGAGTTTGATGAGAAGAACAATGAAAGGATGGTAATTTAGCTAAAAACTGGGAATAAGCCAATCAGTAACTAAGAAAAAAAAGGTCAGTGGAATGGTTTTGTTTTGTTTTGTTTTTTTTTGCTGTCCTCTGTAGGCAAATGGCTAATGTATTGATAACACAGATACAGAACATTTCTGTCCTCACAAGATTCCATTGAGCACCCTGGATCTCTATAGAGGATCCAAGTGTTCCTCTCTTGGAAGGGCCGTCAGCCTCTCCTTCAACTCATCATGGCTGAGGCGAAGCATCGGGGTATCTGAGAAGTGGAGAAGTGTGTCCCCTTTAGCCAGCTTCAAAAAGACAAGGTCTTTCTGTATTGTCCCCCTCTGGTTTTCTGGGAATGAAACCATCTGGAATAAGAGTCATGACTATTGTGGTGCAAGGCAGATGACTTCCAGAGAAAGTATGATGCAACCCAGAAAGTACTCAAATCAGGAGCGTGGAGCCCAGGCCCGGCTCTGCCACTGCCCAGCTCTGCCTTCCTGCCTTGGGACCCTCTGGTGTGGATCCACAGGTCCCCTTGTATACTCAGAGATAACCAAGGGGGATGGACTGCCATTTCTGAGACCCCAGCCCAGCTCTTAGCTTCACAGTCCACATTAAACAGAAACAGGCCCTCCCTTGGGTCCTGGCCACTGGCAGTCACATTCCCTATTGTTCCAAGGGGTTCAGATCTAAACTTGCCTTGTTGATTCATTCAGGAATGAATTACATGTTTTTTGGATGTTCTTACAGCCTGTGACTCGAGGCCTTGGGAAGAGAATGGAGATGATTGACTCTTGTAGAGGGACAGAAATCTGTCTCCCACAGTTCACTGCCTCAGATACCCTTACTCTTACTGGTGATTGTCCCTGTGTCAGCCACCTAGAGTAGTCCATAGGAAAGGGGACATCACATTATCTGCAGCCTAAAGTCTGGTCAAAAGCCTTTACTTCTAATAGCTGAAGGCCAGGCAGACTTGTTTTCTGTCTGCCATTGTTAATGCCACCTGATCAAATTCCTACCGGGACACTACAGTGTGCTCTGTACACAATCCACGGAGAGGTCGGGCCATGGAGTCACAAGGCCGTGAATTTCTTCAGAACGTGGACAGGCGCTCCTCACCTTTGTGTTCTTGGGTCTAGCACAGGTCTGGCAGGCAGCAGGCTCTCAGGGTCTGGGGAGGAAATGAGGGAGTCCAGATGATACACTAAACCAAAGATTTCCATGCTTTTGCTTAAGAGGCACGGGGAAAGTGGGACTTAAGGGGATTGGTTTAGGCCTTTTTGACAGCCAGAGACTAGTCCCTGATACAGCACTGCCCAGCCTGCCCTGGGCTGTCTGTGTCACAGCGCTTGTTGGAAATGGGAGTACTCGGGTTTTACCCACATTCAATCAGACCATGAGGGGTGAGTCTCCGGTGTCTATTTTCACAAGCAGCAGTTTGGGGACCAGGCGGGCAGGGGTGGGGGGGTTGGTAACTAGAGTGGTAAACAGAGACTCCAAGAGTCTTGAAGAGTGACTGAACAATCTCCTACCTGAGGAAATTAGGGCCAGTCACTTCTAGAGTATGTCAAACCCCACCTCCTGCCCCAGTGGGCCACCCAGCCCTGATTCCTCAGCAGAGTGGCAGCTCCACCCTCCCCACCCCAAGGCTACCTTGTCAGACCTGAGCTAGCTAGCAGTCTGTGGCCAGCGAGCAGGGTGCCTGCTGGGGCCGGGGCTTCTGGGCCATGCTCTGGGCTCTCTGGCCAAGGTGGCTGGCAGGCAAGGTGCTGCCCCTCCTGGGGGCAGTGCCGTTGGGGAAGAGAGAGAAGAGGGGCCGTCCATGGAGGCACTGGCGGGTAATGTACCTGATCTTACCTGGGAAAGGACTGGAGGAGTTCTGGGAGCTGCAGTCCCCTGTGAGGACCAAGACCAGCCCCAGCACTGGGGTGGACCTATTTCTTGCAGACGACCTGACAGAACTTAAATTAGATTGGCCAAGACCTTGCTTGGCTCTCGAAAGTAATCCCCTCCAATTAGCAAACGGAGGGCTAGGGTTACTTGTCTTTCATTAGTTGGCTTTTGCCAAGAACGCTCTAGCTTGACTGTAGAACCTACTGTAGGGAGAAAGAAAAGGGGGCCTGCTGGAATTGTGAGAGCTGCACTCTGATGTCACCTCTGAGCCCAGCTGCATCTCCTCAGCCACTCGACTAGTCAGACCAGAACAGGCCGATGACTCGGTCGCTCACCCGCCCGCTGCCTCCTGGGCTGTCTTCCAGCCTTTGTGAGGGAGCTAGCAGGTGAGGTGGGTCACAGCTTTCTCCTTTAATACTTAATTTCTTCAAACACATTCTCCAGCTTTCACTGCAGCTCCTGTGGCCTGAGGGGGCTGCAAGTTTTTGGTGCACAACAGCCAGTTTAGCTAGTCCCACCCTGGAGCTTTGATCTGAACCCAGGTCCGATGAACGCTGAGGTCCATGTGCATCACCAAGGTGCTGAACTCCCAACACCCAACCCCTGGTCCCCACACAGAGACATCAGTGCCAGTCCTCTGCTCCGTGGTGGTGGAGAACTCTTGAGCTGGGAACCAGTGGAGGGAGGGGACCAGGCCCCATGCTGGCTCCCTGGAACTGAGTCCCTGGAATTCTGTTGTTTCAGTGGGAAACTCACCCATACTATGACCTCCAGGTGAAGGTGCTGAGGGCCAGAAATATCCAGCACACAGACCTGTGTGAGTGCCTCGTCTTCATTCCTTTCTTCCTTTCCCTTGGGGCCCCTCAGAGCTCAGCTGGGACTGGCCTCAAGGGAGTATGAGTGTGGTGTAAGTATAAGCTGGAGGGGAGGCCAGTGCTGGCCCTGTGAGGGGCAGGCACGCAGGGCTGGAGCAAGGAGCTGTGCTGACCCTGGACTCCTCCCCGAGTCTAGGAAGCGCCTCCTGGGGTGAGGTGTGAGGCCTGCCACAAGTCAACACCTGCCTTCTGGGAACTTTCCAGGCCAGCGTTTACACAGGGAGGGAATTTGCCTGAGTCAGATAGCATCTGGGAATTACTCAGTGGTTTGTGTGGCCAGGTGCTCTATCCAACAGTCACTGCAGATTTCTGTTCAGATGAATGGGAGGTGTAACTGGCTAAGATGAGGTCAAGTTCATCAAAACTCTCCCCCATGTCCTCACCCCACCATGCCGCATGGGCAGCCTCCTCTCCCCGCTCTGCTCCCTGCCTCCCGGCCCCAGCTTCCCACAGGAAACCTTTCTGCAATGAGGGGCTGAGGCTGAGGGTCCTCCCCTGTCACACCTGCAGTGTCCAAAGCTGACTGCTATGTCCAACTGTGGCTGCCCACGGCGTCCCCCAGCCCTGCCCAGACTAGAACAGTGGCCAACTGCAGTGACCCCGAGTGGAACGAGACCTTCCACTACCAGATCCATGGTGCCCTGAAGGTGAGGCCCACGGGGCAGGGGCCGTGCAGGAGAGGAGTGCCTCAGGTGGCTCACCTGCTGTCCTACCTCAGACCCAACTCCCGCCTGTCCCCTTCCCAGAACGTCCTGGAGCTCACCCTCTATGACGAGGATGTCCTGGGGAACGACCAGCTCTCCCTGCTCCTGTTTGACCTGGGGAGCCTCAAGTGTGGCCAGCCCCACAGACACACCTTCGCACTTGATGACCAGGTGAGCCCACCGGTGCTGGCAGGGAGCCAGGCTGGAGGACAGGAGGCCCAGCACAGGGCTGTGAAGGGCTCCAGGAGGACAGACAGGCAGGCCTTCCTCCATCCTGCCGCTCTCACCCCCCTAAGGCTTCCCTCCAGGACCTCTTCCTTGATGAACACAAAATGTGGGCTCCTTGAAGGCAGGATATTTTCTGTCTCAGTTGCCACTGAACCCTCGCAGTCTAGAATAGCCACTAGCACATGTTTTGGAAATAAATGATGCCACTCAGCCTCCTATGTCCTGGAAAAGCCACAATGATAGCGTCCCCTTCTGATCCTTGGAGCTAAGCGGGCTGGGCAGCAGGACGGTCCAGAGGCTTTTCGGAGTCTTTTAAAAGCCAGCGCTCCCTGTTCCTCCATGTAGAATCTGCAAGAGCTGCAGGTGGAGTTTGTTCTGGAGCAGAGGTGAGTACAGGAGGGGCCAGAGCCCTTCTATTTACTCTGAAACTCAGAGATTTGCATTACAGCAGCTCGCAGCTACCAGCCACCATGTCCTGCTCTGGCCTTGCAGAGCTGGCCTGAGAGGGGATGGTCTGGTCTTGACCTCCACCTGCACATGGGATCCACCCACCCCAAACCCTGCCACGCTCCCAGGCTCTTCCAGCTGCTTATTGCACAGCTGTCCCAAGGGGCAGACATTCCATGAACCCCCCCACCCTTTGCAGCCAGGTGCCTGCGTCTGACGTCATCACCAATGGGGTCCTGGTGGTGAGTAGAGGAGGAAGCTTGGTGCTGTCCTGGGCTAGGGGGCCGTGAGGAGTCCATGACTGAGCCCACCATGCCCACTTGTTTCTGAAGGACACTCAACCTCTCCTCAGAGGGGAGATGTCCTAGGGAGGGATCTCCAAAGGTGGACAAGAAGCTGCCTGGCACGTGGGTGGAAAGCCCAGACCAGGATTCCTACCTATGCACAGCACGTTACTCACTTGGGGCCCTGGCTTCAGAGACGACCAAAGAGCCAAAGTCAGGGCTCCTCCCCTCCTCCCCCTTCCCTACCAGGGACACTTTCCCTGAGTCCTGGAGTTTGGGTATGACCTTGGGGCCTGCTACGGAAAATTCCTTCCCACAAGGCCCAGGGAGGGCTATTTCCTGGACCCTGCTCCAGATTCTCCTGCCATCCTCCCTCCCTCCATCCTGTAGCCTGTCTGGCTCCCACAGGCCTCTGCTTTCCTCAGGCTCACCCATGTCTGAGAATCCAGGGCACCCTCTGTGGAGATGAGACAGCCCCACATCGAGAGTATGGTGAGTCTGGTCAGCGGCCTTGGGTCTTGTCTTCTCTCCTGGAAGTGAGGCTGCTGATGTCAAGGAGGTGGGTCTAGGGCCGGAAGTTCTTAAATTTTTCACAGCTCAAAGCTGACACAAGATGAAATGAATTTCCCCAGAAAGTAGTGACTTTCCTGCTCCTGGGAGTGTTCATGCACAGAGGTTGTATCAGTCCAATTATTCCTCTTCAAAGAACCTTGACAGACACACAAGGCGCACACACGCTAAAGACACACGCACACACGGGCACGCACACACGAAAACATTTCATTCATTCATGTTTCCTTAGTTCACACACCTGGTAGGCAGCTGGGGCTTAGCTGGTGGAGGCTGGGCTTGGCAGGGTGGCCTGGCTCTAGCCCATGTGTCTCTCATCCCCCTGCTGGGACCAGCAGATTGGGCTGGGCATGTTCTCAAGGCATCGGCACAAGTGCAGAGAGCAAGTCTAACTGAGCACGCGCTTGCCAAGCCTTGGGTCACATCCTGGCCTCTGATGAGCATGTTCTAGGTCAGATCATGTCACCAGGTTAAATTCAAAGTTGGAAGGCTGGGTACATAGTCATCCTCTTTAGTGGAAGGGGCCACATGACAAACAGAGAGAATACTGGGGAAATGAAGAACTGGGGCCATCCATGTAGAGTGCCACAGAGGGCAACCACCCACGGGGCAGGGGGGAATCCAGAGGTGGGGATGCAGTGGAGGTTATGTGACAGCTGAGGTCCCTCCTGGTGCTGATGGTCTGATCCTGCCCACGTAATATTGGTCACTTTCTCTGAGTCAGGCACTATGCTTGGCATTTTACATATGCATTGTCTTATAATCCTCATAACAACCCCAAAGTTACAATCATTAGCCTTGCTTAAGGTCACACAGCCAATAAGTAGGAGAGCCAGGACAAAACGCAGATCTGTGACACTCTCAGGCCAATTCTCTTAACCAAAGATTACACAGTTTCTTACAAATGGCATGTCTCCATCTCGTCCACAAACCTTGGTGTGAAAGAAATGTCACTTTCCTGATTTTCATTAATTCCCTCCCACCTCAAGGTCATGACAAGTCCCTGGGTCTCATCCAGAGGAAGGAGCAGCTGTAGGGGGTGGGACCCATCTGGACTGTTGCATCTCTGGTGTCTGCCATCTTTGGGCCTTTAGGGTTTCTGTTGCTTCCATGTTGTATCTGGGGTCCGGGCTCTTGGGAGGCCTCTAGCGGCCCCCTCTGCCTGGCTTTCATAGGTAGTCATTTTCTCTCTGGCTGCTGGGAAGCAGGGCAGGAAGCCCACAGGCCCTCCTGGCCTGGGCCTCATCTTCCAGCCCTGCTGGCCCTCCGTGCTTTCCCAGGATGGCCATCCTCTCTGTACCCGTGAACCCCGTTCTTCCTTTGACCTCCTCTGCGAAACCCCTTAGCTTCTCCCAAGGTCTTCCGCTTTTGGAAACAAAAGCCAGAATGACTTGCAGCCTATTTCTATTTTCTCTCTGGCCACAAACCTCACCCAAGATAATGAGCATGGATCCTAAATGGGGGCGAGAGATGAAACTGGTCATTAATGTAATAGTGAATATATAGATGCGTGTAATTGTACATTATATAGTTAATATAATAGTCTCAAAACCACCAGCCCCATAGGCTATGAGCAGGGGCCTTGCCCTTCCTTTCCCCCTTCCCTAGGCATTTGTGTGTTTCTCACCCTTCTCTAGGGTCCCAGTTCTGGTGATAGGACCCCAAGAGTCCTTTGCGGTGTTTCCTCATGATCAGGGTGGCTGAGAGTGAGCCGGCCCTTGGGATGCCCGGAGCTGGCATTCCCAGGGGGAAAGAAGAGTTGCGGCTACCTGTGCGCTGCCCTCATGAGCACAGCACAGACTCGCGTGCACCCTCTCCAGCCCACTCACCTGGGCCCTCTCTTCTCAGGCTCTAGGCAGCTCCAGCTGGCAGTGCCTGGGGCCTATGAGAAGCTGCAGCTGTTGCCCCTGCAGCCTCCCAAAGACCCAGGCCTCCCACCCACCTTTACCTTCCATGTGAACCCGGTGCTGAGTTCCAGGCTGGATGTGGAGCTGGTGGAGAAGCTCACAGTTCTGCAGGTGAGCGAACCACGGGCGAAGGGCGTGATCACAGAATTAGCTTTCCGAGGACAGAGCTCTCAGGTGTTTTCCCCTCCCAGAGTGGCCCGAACACAGAGCTGGAGGCTCAGACCAGCAGGCTGGGTGAGGGCAGTGTCCTGCTCTCCTCTCTGCCCGTGGGCCAGGAGGACCGGTGCTTCGTGGCCCTGGGGGAGGTAAGGCTCTGTTCCGTGCTACTCTGTGACCAAGAGGGGGCTGGGGGAAGGAGGGCCTGAGAGGCAGAGAGGATCAGGTCAGCCTGGAGCTCTGGCACGCCGTCCACATCAGGCCACAGTTACCAAGAGCGAGGGGGGCTGCAGGTGGGAGAGCCACCTCCCCGGGTGGATCCTGCTCGGCACGCTCAGGGATGGGGTTGCTGTCTCTTTCAGGGCCAGGAGGTGGCTCTGAGTGTGAAGGTGGAAAAGAGGTGAGGTGGAAGTTTAGGCAGAAAGCCTCTTGGGGCTGGGCTGGAGGTGTGGGGAAATGCCCTGTTTGCTCGGCTCTGCAGCCTGCGAAGCTGAGGCTGTGGAAGGATGCGTCTCCCTCCGCGGTTCTGGTGCTGGTAGGGAGCCCCTTGGGATGTTTCTGAGGGGTTCCTCAGAGTGGGGGCCTGCTCCTGTGAAAAGTCAGCTGGGCCTGGGGCTCTCCCCCACTGGACAATCACCCCTACCCCATTTGAGGCAGCTCTGGGGACCTGGACTTGCGCCTTGGCTTTGACCTCAGTGATGGGGAGCGGGAGTTTCTGGACAAAAGGAAGCAGATTGTGTCCAAGGCCCTGCAGCAGGTGCTGGAATTAAGCAAAGCTCCAGACAATGGCCAGGTATGGAACGGAGGACTCTATCTGGTCCTCAGGTCACTCTTCCCTTGAAAGGACTAGTATGGCCAAGAAGTGACAGGAAGCCCAGCGGAAGCATGGGGTCATAGGAGGTAGAGAACGGCCTGGTCGCCTGAAATGATGAGTATGATCAGGAGAGTCAGGACCTTGTGTGGAACCCTCGCCCCAAACTGTGGATGTCTTCTCAGTTTGCTCAGGCTGCCATAACAAAATACCACAGACTGGGTGGCTTGAACAATAGATATTTCCCCACAGTTTTGGAGGCTGAAAGTCCAAGGTCAAGGTTGTCATCCATCAGGCTTGGTTTCTGATGGGGTCTCTCTTCTCTTCGAGAGGGGGCCTTCTGTGTCCTCATGTGGCCTTTCCTCTGAGCCTGCTCTTGGGTATCTTTTCCTCTTCTTTCAACGACATCAGTCCTATCAGATTAGGACCCTATCATTAAGACTTCACCTTACCTTTATTACCCACTTGTAGGCCCTCTCTACAGATAGTCACTTTGGGGGGTAGGGCTTCAACATATGAATTTGGGGGCACAATTGAGACTATAACAGTCGTCAAAGGGATTTGGGGGTGAGGGATCCATGGGATCTTCTAGGTGTGGAAACAGGCAACCTGTGGCTGGGAGGCAGGGGAAAGGGGTGTGAGAGAGCTGGTGGATCAGGAGTAGCTGGTGGCTTCCTCCTGTGTGTGTGCTCGGGAGACGAAGCCTGTGCCCAGTGCTGACAAGCTGAGCAAGCTTAGATGTTTCGTTCAGCCTATTTGTATGCCCACTCTGGGCTAGATCGCTCCTCTGTCTCACCCAGCTCTCAGAAGCAACAGTGTCCTTGGCAAGCAGTGGCCAAGGAGCATTTTCTCAAGATAGGAGAAGAAAAGAAGACAGGGAAAGGAACTGAACGTGTGGGGTAGAACAAGCCAAACCTTTGTGGAAATGCTGAGTGCCCAAAAGTTTCAAATCTGGTCCTCCCAGGCACCTCTGATCCTGAAGAGGACCTCAGAGTTTGTACACCTCTGGTTCAGGATGCTTGCTGGTGTTTGTCACTTTAGCTCAGTGGCTCTCAACTGGGGATGATTTTTGCCCCACACACCCCCCCCAGGACATTGTCAACATCTAGAGATGTTTTACTGTTACTATGAAATGGGGGAAATATAGAGTGATACAACTGGCAGTTACTGGGAAAAAGCCAGGGACACCATTAAATATCCTACAACCCACAGGACAGTACCCACAACAAAGAATTATCTGGTCCAAAGTATCAATAGTGCCAAACAATGAGAAACCTACTTTAGCTATTTTGGGTGGATCAAATATATCTTCCAGGCACATACCTTCCTGCTATTATAATGGCTAAGAGACATATATAGCATATTGCTTGGGTTTGATAGCTCATCAAATTATATGATCTTAGGCACATTATTTAAGTCTGACATGTATAAGCAATAATATAGAAATGTTACCATTTTTATTGTTCCAGGTGCCTGTAGTAGCTGTGTTGGGTTCCGGGGGTGGAACCCGAGCCATGTCTTCCCTGTATGGCAGCCTGGCAGGGCTGCAGGAGCTTGGCCTTCTGGACACTGTGACCTACCTGAGTGGGGTCTCTGGGTCCACCTGGTGAGATGGGGCAGTGATGTGACCTGTGATCTGATGGAGTCCCTAAGGGAGGGCGAGGATCCTGCCTCCGAAGGGGTTGGGAGGGCAGGAAGAGACTGAGTCCTCTGAGTGGGAGTATGGGAACAGGTACAAGTGACAGGGCAGAGGGGTCACTCACAGACTCCTGCCAGGCTCCCTGTCTCCAACTCACAGACATGCCCTCATCCTCAGGTGTATCTCCACACTGTACAAGGACCCAGCCTGGTCCCAGGTGGCCTTGCAGGGCCCCATTGAGTGTGCTCAGGCTCGGGTCTGCAGCAGTAAGCTGGGGGCAATGTCCACAGAGCAGCTACAATACTACACTCAGGAACTGGGGGTCTGGGAGCCCAGCAGCCACAGTGCGTCCCTCATTGACTTCTGGGGCCTCCTCATCGAGTATTTCCTGTATCAGGAGGTAAGAGAAGAACAAGTAAATACGCATGTCTCCTCTCCACTCCTTCCATCCTCACCTACCCAGTGGTTTCTGCCTTATCCCTCAGGCTAAGTTCTGTGCTGACACTTTTTCCTGAGGTCTGAGCTCTTCTGGGCGAAAGGGCAAGAAACCAGGGTGGACTGACACCAGTCATTTTTCTGGCTCCTGTTAACTGAAAAATTAATGAGGGTTAATTTAGAAATTAGCCTTTGGAAACAGAAGAGCTTTATTTCTCACGAAGGGTAGCAGACTGTGGGTGGCCACTCCAACAGGTTGGAAAGCAGAGTTCTGGCCAGAAGCCAGGCATCTGTGCTTCCAAGGCCAGATGAAAGGAGCAAGATTCTGTATTGAGGAGGGTGGTCAAATATACATATTCAGCAAGTTAGAGGAGGAATCATGATATTTATGAAAGGAAATAATGCATTTGTAATTGTGCTTTATAGCTTTCTCATCCCATCATGCCTGGAAACTCAGTTTTAAAGGGTTTGGGGGGGTCTCCTGGGCCAAGACGGGTCCATTCAGTTAGCAGAGGATTTAGGATTTTATTTTTAGTTCCTCCCGTTTTACTAACTCAGCAGAGTCAGTAGGCAATAGGGATGACCAACCTTCTTTTGTCTCGTCGTTGGGGTGGAGCAGCTATTTGCCCTAGGTCCATCTACAGGGGTGGAGAACCTGCAGCCTTGGGGCCACATGTGGACTTCTGGATCCTGGCATGCAGCCTTTGGACTGAATCCAAGTTTTATAGAACAAAGCCCCTTATGGCCAAGGAGCGGTTTAGAGGCATAAAACCTAACAGCCAATTAAACCTTTTGGGCCAGATAGGAATAAGAGTTGACAATTAACCCCTTAAAACCTTTTAAGCAATAAAATTGAAAACCAACTGCCAAAAACAAGGTGATCAAATTAATTTATCTGTAAGTATTGGGCTACTGTCATCTTGGTTTTAGTAGCAAGTTGTAGCAATTAGTTATATATCGTAAGTATTTTGTTAGGGCCATTTTATCCCTCAAACTGGCCCTTAGAATCTCACGTGCCTCCCTCTTCTGCCACAGTCCCTGGACCTCAAGGGAGAAGGAGCTGTTGTGCAATAACAGGGCATAGTTTGTGTTCACAGTGCTGGCCTTGCCGACCCAAAGTCTGTTGTGGGCATGCCACACCCCATGGGGGCTGATCTCAGATATGGGGACGAGGCCAAGCTGCCTCCCTCCTTTCCTGCTCAGGAAAATCCTGCCAAGCTGTCTGACCAGCAGGAGGCTGTCAGCCAGGGTCAGAACCCGTATCCCATCTACGCCTGCGTCAACGTGTGCACCAACATCAGCGCAGAAGATTTTGCAGGTGCCTCGGTGTGGGGCTGGGCAGTGGGAGGGCGTGAGAGGCCAGGGCCATCAGGGTGCGAGTGGGAGGCTCCTCACACAGGGGCCACGGAGCACAATGGGGCGGCCGCCTCTTCTTGGCAAAGCTGCTTCCCGCTGAGCACGAGGGCCCTAGTGGGAGGCTCCTGGTGACCTCCCCTTCCCTTGGCCTGCAGAGTGGTGTGAGTTCACCCCCTACGAGGTCGGCTTTCCCAAGTACGGGGCTTATGTTCCCACTGAGCTCTTCGGCTCAGAGTTCTTCATGGGACGACTGCTGCAGCTGCGGCCTGAGCTCCGGATTTGCTATCTGCAGGGTGAGTCTCAGCTGCAGGGCTGGGGACAGATAGGTACCCCAGCCAAGCCTGACAAGGGTGGGGGTGGGGGGCTCCTCCCTGTCTCCATAGGAATGTGGGGCAGCGCCTTCGCAGCCAGCCTGGATGAGATCTTCCTGAAGACCTCAGGCTCAGGCCTCGGCTTCCTGGAGTGGCACAGGGGCAGCGTCAACATCACAGGTGAGGGTAGAGACCTCGCCCCTTCATACACCACTTGCCTGCTGTGCGGTCCAGGCAGAGGCTTGAACTTGGCTGTCCCGTTGGATTCAGGGATGTCCCGAGGAAACGACTTCTAGCTCGGGGTCTGTAGGAGCCCGGAGGTGTGGTAGAGCCACTCCTTTGAGTTCTTTGCTTTGGGCTCCAATTAGCTGCACTCAGGAGAGAACATGAACTCTGTCCACAACCTCTACCAGCTCTTCGTTAGCCTGGTACTCAAGTCGCCCACGAGAGCCCTGCTGCACAGAGCACCTTTCCCGCCTGTCCCCCAAGGGTCACTTCTGGTCTGCTCTGTTCAGCTCAGATGCTGCTTGACAGATGTCTTCTCTTTTGTACTCCATCCCTCGGGGCTGATTGAGGGTCTTACCACTGTGGTTTCCAGGGACCCTGAGCACATCCTCACTGTTGTCTGTACCTTGGGGCATTGTTATGATTTATCGTCTCTTTATGACTTTCCTTGTGCCCCCCACAAGGAAGCCATGAGCCCGGAGGCCCTGGCCCCGGTCACCTTTGCATCCCTCACGCCTAGCACAGTGGTCACTGGCACGTAGTCACCACTCAGTTAGCATTAATAAATGAAATTATGTTGGAAGCTTTATCTCCTACCCTTATTTTCAAAAGGGTAGGAGACAAATTATTACTTCATAAATAGACAACTTTCAAAACATAGGGGATACAAAAAAAAAGTTATTTAAAAAGGGTTCTGTGAAGTAGTAGTCAGAGGCCTGGGAAGAGGGATGTGTAAGGTGCACGTGTTGGGGAGGGGCTCGTGCCTCAAGGTCATTGGACAGAGGAGGGCACCACTTCTTACCATATTCCACTGTCCCTATGCCTGCCTAGACGACTGCCAGAAGCTCCAGCTGCACGACCCCGCACGGCTGCGGACGAGGCTCTTCACCCCGCAAGGCCCCTTCTCCCAGGCTGTGTTAGACATATTCACCTCCCGCTTCACTTCTGCCCAGAACTCCAATTTCACTCGAGGCCTCTGCCTGCACAAGGACTATGTGGCTGGCAGGGAGTTTGTGGCCTGGAAAGGTGGGTTCTGCCCTGGGCAACGTTGGTGAGGGCCCTTTCCTACCCATGCCTCTGGCTCACTGGGGCCAGCACGGGCGTTGGTCTAGGGGAATGAGCTGTGGCCTCCTGTGGCCTAGGGCTGACGTGGAGGTACTCTGATTATTGTGCTGGAAGGTGGAAGGCGCGGGACTGAGTGATTGGGGTGGGAGACCCCGAGGCTGCCGAGGGACCAAGGGAGAGAGAACTCTACAGAGAGAATGAGAATTCAGAGAGAAGGGGCTGCTGGCAAAAGTAACCGTGTTTGTCCCTGTGCGTGTGACCTTGCAGACACACACCTGGATGCCTTCCCCAACCAGCTCACCCCCATGTGGGACTGCCTGTACCTGGTGGATGGAGGCTTTGCCATCAACTCTCCGTTCCCACTGGCTCTGCGGCCCCAGAGAGCAGTGGACCTCATTCTGTCCTTTGACTACTCCTTGACAGCCCCTTTTGAGGTGAAGTGATGGTGGGGCTCCTGCAGAGAGCAGAGGGGAAGGGAAGGCAAAGGAGAAGAGGGCTGTGCTGAGGAGCCTGGCTGGCCGTGTGAGGGTTGCCCTCACGGGCAGCCTGGGTTATGCTCTGTGCATGGCGGAGCTGCCTTCCAAACACTGTCAGCAGCACAGGTCTCCCCAAACGGGAAACTGCTGAGGAAGAGGCCACAGAGTGTCCTTGGGAGTCTTCTGTGCTTGTCAATACGAGACCCCACCCTTAACCCTATTCTTTTTTTTTTTTTTTTTTTTGTAGAGACAGTGTCTCACTTTATTGCCCTCAGTAGAGTGTCATGGCATCACACAGCTCACAGCACCCTCCAACTGCTGGGCTTAGGCGATTCTCTTGCCTCAGCCTCCCAAGTAGCTGGGACTGCAGGCACCTGCCACAACGCCCGGCTATTTTTTTGTTGCAGTTTGGCCAGGGCCGGGTTTGAACCCACCACCCTCGTATATGGGGCTGGCACCCTAACCTACTGAGCCACAGGCGCCACCCTTTAACCCTATTCTAGACCCTGCCCATCCACAATAGAATTCCCTGCTGTGGTCTGGGTCTGGGTCTTCTGTCCCTTGGTTATTGTGGTAACAACAGCCATCAGGGGCCCCTCAGGGGGACTGACCGCTTCTGGACAGGTGCTGCTGTCACATGTGTGCTGGTCGTGCTGGGGCAGCCCTTCCTCTCTGGCCTCCTCCCCGCCCTCTTGCGTCCAGTGAGAGCTTGGGTGGAGGACAGGCAGGGTCAGAGACTTGCCTCTCTGCCCAGGTCTTACAGATGACCGAGAAGTACTGCCTGGACCGAGGAATCCCCTTCCCTAAGATAGAGGTGGGCCCTGAGGACTTGGAGGAACCCCGGGAATGCTATCTGTTTGCCAACCCCGATGACCCCTGCTCACCCATCGTGCTGCACTTCCCTCTTGTCAACCGTACCTTTCGAACACACCTGGCCCCAGGTAAGGGGAAGCCCTGGGCCTGGGTCTCACCCGCAGAGCCGTGGGGGATGATGGAAAGCTGTTCTCACAGCAGGGCCCTACTACCCACTGCTGCCCTCTGCTTCCTGACCTCAGTGTCCACTCGGGGTCATCTCCCCTTGATGTGCCCAAGAGCTGAGATGTGTGTCCAAGCAAGGGCCGCATGGAACCAGCCAGATGTCCTGGGACAATACCAGCCAGTTTTGCAGAGTGCCCCAGCCTGGCCTCTGCTCTGCTGGGGGGGGGGGGGGGGGGGGGGGGGGGCGGCGCGGGGGCGGGGGGGGGGGGGGGCGGGGGCGGCCGCGGGGGCGGCCGGGGGCGGGCCGGCGCAGGGCACACCCCCTCTCCCGTGTTGGCCCGGGCCGCGGCCCCATCCGGTGCCGCGCTCTGCGGTCCTCCTCCTGGCGGGTGAGCCGCCGGCGGTGTCTCCCGCCCGCCGGTCCAGAGCCAGCCGGAGGGCACTCTTCACGGTCTCCACATTGTTCAGAACGTTGTATCGACTCAGGGCCACCAGCCGATCAAAGTCCTGGGGCTCATAGGTGAAGTTCCTCATGCTGTAGGGGG
>CAUYON010037890.1:0-15446 GCA_963573935.1 Arctocebus calabarensis | reverse complement strand
AATGTAATTCAGCACATAAACAAATTAAAAAACAAAGACCATATGATTCTCTCCATTGATGCAGAGAAAGCTTTTCATAATATCCAGCATCCCTTCATGATTAGAACACTTAAGAAAATTGGCATAGAAGGGACATTTCTTAAACTAATAGAGGCCATCTACAGCAAACTCACAGCCAATGTTGTATTGAATGGAGTTAAACTGAAGGCATTTCCACTTAGATCGGGAACCAGGCAAGGTTGCCCCTTGTCTCCATTGCTCTTCAACATTGTAATGGAAGTTCTAGCCATTACAATTAGGGAAGAAAAGGTGATCAAGTGTATCCACATAGGATAAGAAGAGATTAAACTTTCACTCTTCACAGATGACATGATTGTATATCTGGAAAACACCAAGGATTCTATTATAAAATTTTTAGAAGTGATCAAGGAATATAGCAATGTCTCAGGCTAGAAAATCAACACCCATAAATCTGTAGCCTTTATATATACCAACAATAACCAAGCCAAAAAAACAGTCAAGGACCCTATTCCCTTCACAGTAGTGCCAAAGAAGATGAAATATTTGGCAGTTTACCTAACAAAGGATGTGAAAGATCCCTATAAAGAGAATTATGAAACTTTAAGAAATAGCTGAAAATGTTAACAAATGGAAAAACATACTATGCTCATGGCTGGGAGTAATCAACATAATTAAAATGTCTATACTACCCAAAGCAATAAATAATTTTAATGCAATTCCTATTAAACCTCCATTCTCACATTTTAAAGACCTCAAAATATAATACTTCATTTTATATGGAATAAGAAAAAACCTTGAATAACCAAGACATTACTCAGAAATAAAAACAAAGCAGGAGGAATCACCCCATCAGACCTGAGACTGTACTAAAAATCAATAGTTATCAAAACAGCATGGTACTGGCACAAAAACAGAGAGGTAGATGTTTGGAACAGGAGAACCAAGAGATGAATTCAGCTACTTACCATTACTTGATTTTTGACAAGCCAATTAAAAACATTCAGTGGGGAAAAGAATCCCTATTTAAAAAATGGTGCTTGATGAACTGGCTGGCAACCTGTAGAAGATCGAAACTGGACCCACACCTCTCACCATTAACTAAGATAGACTCTCACTATATTAAAGATTTAAACTTAAGACATGAAACTATAAAATTCTAGAAGAAAGTGCAGGGAAAATTCTTAAAAGAATCAGCTTGCGTGAATATTTTATTTGGACTCACCAGGCAATTGAAGCAGTATCAAAGATACACTACTGGGACCTGATCAAACTGAAAAGCTTCTGTACAGCCAAGGACATAGTGAGTATAGCAAGCAGTCAGCCCTCAGAATGGGAGAAAATATTTGCAGGTTATGCCTCCGACAAAGGTTTAATAACCAGAATCCACAGAGAACTCAAATGTATTACCAAGAAAAGAACAAGTGATCCCATCTCAGGATTGGAAAAGGATTTGAAAAGAAACTTCTCTAAAGAAGACATGTACACGGCCTACAGATATATGCAAAAATTCTCACCATCCTTAATCATCAGAGAAATGCAAATCAATTCTGCTTTGAGATATTACCTAACTCCAGTAAGATTAGTCCACATAACAAAATCCCCAAACCAGAGATTTTGGCATGGATGTGGAGAAAAGGGAATACTTCTTCACTACTGGTGGGAATGCACACTAATATGTTCCTTTTGGAAGGATGTTTGGAGAATACTTAGAGATCTAATAACTGACCTGCCACTCGATCCTATAATTCCTTTACTAAGTATATACCCAGAAGACCAAAAATTACATTATAACAAAGACATCTGTAGCAGAATGTTCATTGCAGCCCAATTCATAATTGCTAAGTCGTGTAAGAAGGCCAACTGCCAATCGACCCATGAATGGATTAAGAAATTATGGTACATGTATACCATGGAATACTAAGCAGCCTTAAAGAAAGATGGACACTTTACCTCTTTGATGTTTACATGGTTGGAGCTGGAACATATTCTTCTTAGTAAAGTATCTCAAGAATGGAAGAAAAAGTATCCAATGTACTCATCCCTACCCTGAAGCTAATTTGTAGCTTTCATATGATGGCTAAAATCCAACTATAGCACAAGAATATGCAGAAGGGGGAAAGGGAGGGGAAACGAGGAGTGAGGTTGAGGTGGAGGGAGGGTAATTGGTGGGGCCACACCTACAGTGCATCTTAGAAGGGTGCAGGCGAACCTCACTAAATGCAGAATACAAATGTCTTCATACAAAAACTA
Source organism: Arctocebus calabarensis (assembly GCA_963573935.1). Taxonomy (NCBI): domain Eukaryota; kingdom Metazoa; phylum Chordata; class Mammalia; order Primates; family Lorisidae; genus Arctocebus; species Arctocebus calabarensis. Next base: position 13,175 of record CAUYON010037890.1, on the reverse strand, counting down.
AGAGAATGCCATCAAGGCTTTGTTAATCAGTTTAATGAAAATAGTTCAGATTGTATATGAAACTACCACATTGTACCCCTTTATTGCTGTGTACAATCAGTTGTGTACATACCCCTTAATGTACACAGCTATGATTTAATAATAAAAACAGTTTAAAAATGAAGAAATGCAAACAAGGTAACCTCATCATTTTTCCCTCATAGTAATCTGAAATTAATAATAAATAGCAGCTTAAAAACCACACTATTAATAAAAGACATCAGCCTTTCCACCATAAGCCTTGAACCAGAATGGACAAAGAAGGATGGACATCCTCAAAGATTACCATCTTCAAAACAGCCATGTTATTAACACCCATTTGTATCATGACTCGTTCTTTGACTAAAGTCACAAGTGACTCTGAAGGAAAACCTCTTTGAGGGCACTAGTCATAAAAAACCAAATTGAGTTGTTCAGTGGTGCTATACCCTAAGGCCACAGTACAGCATAGGAACACAAAGAAGAATTATGCCAAAACTTTTATTTTATTCATTTATTTATTTTGCAGTTTTTGCCAGGGCTGGATTTGAACCCACCACCTCTGGTATATGGGTCCAGTGCCCTACTCCTTGAGCCACAGGCAATTCCCCAATGCCACAATTTTTAAATGGACCTCCACAGAAGACAATTTTAATACGGATCTTCTAAATACTTTGACATATTACTAAGGGTCAGCAAGGTCACATGGATATGCAGAGTTGTGTCTTTACCCATGAATGGTTCATCTCTGGTTGATCTTAAAGCCCTGCACAATGCAGAGAAGGCTAAGGCAGACTTGAAAAGAGAGCGGTCAAGTAGTTTCCAGACACACACACACAGTGCCCCCAGCCAAGGATGTAATACCTAGTGGCTCAGGACAATTAAGGAAATCTGAACTCAATCATTAGCTAATGAGGCAGAAATTTATGACAGCACACTACAGAAAATACAGACTTTATAGCTTTAGTGAAGAATGCCACTAAGCTGCAATGGCAGCAGCAACAATATACTCTAGGAGCACGAGGGAATCTGACTTCCGATTTAGCAACACTATGTTATCTAAAATATCTGGATTCAGCAAAATTTTGAGACACACAAAGAATAAAAGATTATTACCTATACATACAAAAAATGGAGTCAATTATCCTTTATTTAAAATCTTTATTTATTAATATTAACATGTGACCTTAAATTCTCATGTATTAATAGTAAGCTGTGACCTATGCCCATCTTAATATTAATACATGAGGAATTTTAATTAACTATTATAAACATGCTCAAGGAACCAAACTCACATATAAAGAACTATGGAAATGTATGAGGATGATTCCTTACTATCGAGTAAAAAGAAGCATGACGCTCAAGATGAGACTGTATTGGGAAGAAAGAGAAAAAGTAAACATGATGAGAACACAGTAGGGATTATTTAATTTTGGGGAATTTGAAAAATTGAAAGGGAAGGAAAGTAAAAATCCAATGCCATGCTGTTTTGATCACTATGCCCTTCTAGTACAGCCTAATAAACAGAGACATGGACAGCTGCAACTGAATAGAAAACTATGAGATTAAACTAACATCTCACAGCCATCTAGTCTTTGATATACTAAACAAGAATATACACTAAGGGAAAGATTCCCTATTCAATAAATGGTGCTGGAGAACTGGATGACCACACGTAAAAGACTAAAACTGGACCTGCACCTTTCTCCATTCACTACAATTGATTCAAGACAGATAAAATCTAAGGCATGAAATAGTAAAAGCCCTGGAAGAAAGTGTGGAGAAAATACTTGAAGTCATCAAACTGAAGAAAGACTTTATAAAGAAGATTTCAGGGGCAAATGTAACAGCAACAAAAATAAACAGATGGGACTTAATTAAACTGAATAGTTTCTGTATAGCTAAGGAGACAACAACCAGAGCAAAAAGCCAACCATCAGAATGGAAAAAGACATTTGATTTGAATCAGACAAAAGCTTGATAATTAAGATCTACAGACAAATCAAATTAATCAACATGAAAAAGTCAATAATCCCTTGTATCAATGAGGCATGAGAGATGAATAGAACCTTCTCTAAAGACAGATGAATGACTAGCAAACATATGAAAAAATGCTCATCACCCCTAATCATCACAGAAATCAAAATCAAAACCACCTTGAGATATCACCTAACCCCAGTGAGAATGACTCACATCACAAAATCTAAAAGGTGCAGATGCTAGCATCAATGCGGAGAAAAGGGAAGACTTTTACACTGCTGGTGAGACTGTAAACTAACACAACTTTTTTGAAAGGAATTATGGAGAATCTTCAAAACTCAAACTAGACTTTCCATTTGATCCTGCAATCCCACTACTGGACATCTACCCAGAAAAAAAAAAATCTTTTTATCATAAGAATATTTGCACTACACTGTTTATTATAGCTCAATGCACAATCACCAAAATGTGGCAACAACCTAAATGCCCACCAGTCCAGGAATGGAATTACAAGCTGTGGTATATGTGTACTGTGGAATATTATTCAACTACTAAAGAAGATGAGACTCTACATCTTTTTTGTTAACCTGGACAGAGTTGAAACAAATTCTTAGTAAAGCATCTCAAGAAAGGAGTAGTAAGAATTGAATGTACTCATTTCTGATATGAGGACAATTGATGGTGGGGGATTGGGGAAGTGGGGAGGAGAAAGGGGGGAAGAGGGAGGGGGCTGAGGGGTCACAGTGTGTGACACACCTCTTAGAGACAGGAAACAATTATAAATGGGACTTTACCTAAGAAACACAAACACAATTAGTGCAACCTGGTACACTGTACACTCAATGAATTATCAAATATATATACATATAGTATATATTGTATTATGTATAATGTTATATCAAATATATATATTGTATTATATAACATTATGTCATATATATATTTGTATATATAGAGAGTATTATATAATTGTATTGTATGAAATATACCAAATATATAGTATGAATATTGTGTTATATATAGTATTATACTACATATATTGTATTATATTGTATTGTTTATAATATTATATCAAATATATAGTATATACATTGTATTATATATATTATTGTATATATAGTATTATATATTATACATATACATTATATAGTATATATACTTATATATTATATATAATATATGTATTATATGTATACAATATATAATATGATATATAATGTATATGTAGTATATATAGTATTGTATGTATATAATATATAACATAATATATAATATATTGTATAAATTGTATTTTATATATATAATATATTGTATATATATTGTATTATATAACAATAATATTATGTAACAATATATACATACATTATATATATTGTTAACCTGGACAGAATTGAAACAAATTCTTCTTAGTAAAGCATCTCATATAATACTGTATATATACAATAATATATATAATACAATGTATATACTATATATATTTGATGTTATATACAATACAATATAATACAATATGTATCATATATAGTATATATATGTATTAGATATATTGTATATATGTATTATATATTGTATATATACAGTATTATATAATAGTATTGTATTAAATTTTATATCAAATATATAGTATAAATATTGTATTATATATATGGTATTATACAATATATAGTATTGTATATAATATTATATCAAATATATATAGTAAATATATTGTATTATATATATTATTGTATACATATATTGTATTATATATATTCTGTATAATGTAAATACTACAATAGTGTATATAAGAAAGAAATAAAAAACAACTAAATTAAGCCCTGAGAAAGCACTTCAGAAAAATAAATATCCAATTGACTGATAAGCATAAAGTTTTTAAACTTCATTAGCCATTAGACAAATACAGATGAAATCACAATGGGATACAGCTTTACACCAATGAGAATGACCAGAATTAAAATAAACAATGATATCAAGCATTGGTCACTGTCCATCGTTTCAGATCTTTTGGAGGTAGAAGAAGAAGAATCAAGCTCTTGAAGTTGGGAGTTTAATGTTGCTGTGAATTGTGATGACACACTATACCTTACCCTAGGGAACACAGTAAGATCCTGTCTCAAAACAAGCAAAAACACACAACAACAAATAAATAAACAAACAAACAAAAAACAATGTAACTATTACTATATGCAACAAGATAGATGAATATTTTTTGAACCAGTTAATTAAAATTTTGTTTTGTTTTGTTTTGTTTTTTTGAGACAAAGTGTCACTCTGTCCTGCTGGGTAGAGTACCAGGACATTATAGCTCGCAACAAATGCGATAAAAAAAAAAAAGTAAACATAAAAAGCCAAAGTGAGCAGACCCTCACAAGTCTCTGTTTAACCTCCATCCTACCAACATATACATAATGAGCATCCCAGAAGGTAAATAAAGAGACTTAGAAACATAAAGAGCCTTTGAAGAAATACCAGCCAAAGATTTCCCAAATTTGATGAAAACTAGTCTGTATATGGAAGTACCTCAACTAACTCTAAATAGCATCAAATAATTACCTTCTCTACATGCTATATAGATAGACAGTACCTCTCCTCACTTCTCTAACATTCTGCTACACAGAAAGTAAGCAAGATAAGAATCAGCTACATATCACACAACACAAGTCAATAGTAGTTTTCTACAAGTTTTTGTTTGTTTGTTTTATTGTTTGGGGTTCAATCAGTATACAAAGAATTAGGTTACAATGAATGCATTGTTGGGAAAAGTCCTTCTTATAAATGTGTCCTGTCCCCAAGAGGTGTGCCATATTCTGTGACCCCCTCCATCTCCCACCCTCTTATCCCCACCTTGAAATGATTTCAGTTTTTCTCTTATGAGGGTATGTATTAGATCATCTAGTGCCTTCATATTAGAATTGAGCACATTGGATTCTTGCTTCTCCATTCTTGTGATGCTTTACTAAGAATAATGTGTTCCAAATCTATTCAGAGTAATACAAAAGATGCAAAGTCTCCATCTTTCTTAATGACTGAATAGTATTTCATGGTATACATATACCATAGCTTGTTAATTGATTTTTGGGTTGGTGGGCATTTAGGTTGTTTCCAAAATTTTGGCAATTGTAAATTGAGCTGCATTACACAGTCAAGTGCAAAAGTCCTTATGATAAAATACTTTTTTTTCCTTCTGGGTAGATGCCTAGTAATGGGGTTGTAGGATCAGATGGAAAGTCTAATTTGAGTTCTTTGAGGATTCTCCATACTTCCTTCCAAAATGGTTGTATTAGATTGTAGTAAAAGTGTGCCTTTCTCTACATATCCATGACAGCATCTACAAGCCCATAGTAAATAAAACAGTATAGTATTGGTACAAAAATAGAGACATATTGAAAACAGTAGAAAACTAAGAGATAAAACTAGTTTCTACATGCCATCTAATCATTGATAAAAGAAACAAAAGCACACAGTGCGGAAAACAATCCCTATTCAACAAATGGTGCTTGCAGAACTGGATAACCACATGTGAAAGACTGAAACTCATCTATGCCTTTAGTCACGTAGAAAAATTGACTCAAAACTGATGAAAGATTTAAATCTGTGACAAGAAATGTTAAAAATCTTAGAAGAAAGTATGAGAAAAACCCTTGACATTGTTGGACTGGAGAAAGTTTATGACACAGACTTTAGCAACCATCGCAACAACCAAGATTAACAAATGAGACTTAATTAAGCCAAAAAACTTCTGCACATCTAAGGACACAACAAGTAAATCAAAAAGGCAACCTTCAAAATGGGAAAATATATTTGCAAGTTATACATCGCATAAGGGACTGATAACTAGAAAATAAAGAGAACTCAAATTATTCAACCAAAAAAAAAAAAAAGTGTAAAGAATCCCATCTACCACTGAGCAAGAGCTACATACGACTAGAACCTTCTCTTGTAAAAAAAAGACAAATGACTACAAATATTTGAAAAACGCTAATTTTTTCTGATCATCAGAGAAATGCAAATCAAGACTATCTTGAGATATCACCTAACCCCAGTGAGAATAGCCCACATCGCAAAGTCTCAAAGCTGGTGTGGATTTGCTGCTTTGCTTTTGATTTTTGAAAGTGTACCCAGGCTGGAGGCAATGACATTATCACAGTTCGCTTTAGACTCAAATTCTTCTTCCCAACCCATCCTCCTGGCTCAGCCTCCCAAGTACCTGGGACTACAGGGAAGGTCCAACACACCCAGCTAATTTTATTATTATTATTTTTTAGAGCTTGAATCTGCTGTAATGTTGCCTAGGGTGGTCTTCAACTACTGGCCTTAAACAATGCATCCACCTCAGCCTCTCAATTTTCTGGGATTACAGGTATGAGGTAGTGTACCTGGGCTTACCATGGTTTTGTCATGAAAAACATTTGACACACATAATGAGTCAAAAAATAGTTAATGCATTCCCTTATGTACATCATGTATATTTAAGTATTCATTTGGTCCATGTTTTCTTTATCCATGTATCTTCCAGCATTCGTCTATCTCTCCATCTCCCTCTTCTAATTTGCTTCTTTTAACTTCACTGTTTGAAGACAATTTATACACATCATAAACCTCCACCTCAAATGCTCCAAGTTGAATATTATAGTAATGAAGTTATTGTCATGGTAACAACAGGATATTCATGATGTCAATTGTTTGAGAGTATGGTGTTTGAAGAGAAAGGAAGCTCAGTCTCTGGAAAACACCAGTAGGATGATAAGGAGAAGCCTGGCCCCGAAGATAGTTTCAAGAAAGAAAACCTCAGAGAAATATCTTACAACCAGGGAGCCCATTCAATTGAGAGTACCACAGAAGAAAGAAAAACAGCCTTCATAATGTCCAAAGATCATTTTGTCAAGTTCAAAAGACAGCTGTACTGCTGTAAGCTCACATGTGTTTACTAGTTTTTGAAGCAGAGAGTAACTGTCCTCTAGACAAGTCAAATGGAAAGCTGAATTCCTCAAATGCCTCTCTGAAGAGACTAATACAATGCTGATCATCTAAGAAACAGTAGATGAAATGACAAGGAGCAAAATGGTAAATCTTAGGATAATGTACTTTTTGCATGAGCTCTTTTTGGAAGACCACTTTTTACTTGGTGCTGGCCTAAGAAAATTGTCTCTATTGGAAAGTTTGAGCTGCTCAGGTCTGTGAAGTATCTGGAACTATTGAGTACACCACTGACACACAAATGGATTGCATAAGAGAAAGGGAATAAGGGATGGGGGGGGTAAAGAAACAATCCTTTTGATACTGTTATCCTACCAAACTCTATAAGATGGCATATATATACATACACACACATATATATATGTGTGTATGTATATATATATATGCAATTGTTAACACATTCATATGATAAAACATACCGTAACAGATTAGCATGTAAAACAACATCATACACAACAGTTTAACATACAATGAAATACCTGTGTGTGGACAACTATGTAGTAACACTTAGATCAAGTAATGAGCATGATAGAGCCCTATTTAACCATTCCCAGTAAATATTCCATCTATTAACTTCTACGGTCAAGATCAATACACAGAGACAGGTCTCAAGCACTTTCCTAGAGACAATATCACTTCTGTAGATGACCTTTCGCCAGAGGCATTCTGAGATTTTGCCCTGTCTGATTCTCTCCCCATGCTCATGGAACATATTCTTTGCTAACAGACCTGATAAAAACCTGCCACATGGACAAGATCTCAAAAAGGCAATAAGTCTAAGAAAACTCACCATCACAAGCTTAGGTGTGACATGATGTTTTGTCTTGCTGGATGGAGGCTCTTAGAAGATGGGTGGTATCATAGTAATGCTATTAAGTATAAGCAATGCTGCCTGCATCATTTTTGTAGGTGAAAATGTTGGTGCTGGCATGGCTCAGAAAAATATAGAAAAATCAGTTGCAATTCTTTCTTCCTTTCTAAAACATCAGGACCTACTAAAGAATGGCCTAAGTGCTCCTAAGTGGCATCTCCTTCAAGCTCTTGCTCCCCTTGATGGTGTTAAAATGAGCTCTCAGAAGAGACAAAAGGAAGGGTGTAGGTCCTGAATTTTTCTGGTTTCTACTGAGACAGCACAGTAGCCATATAGGTAGGGCCATAGGCTAGGGAACTGAAGCACAAGTAGAAACAGATTGGTGGAACCTTGTACTTCTATACAGAAGTTCAGTGAAGTAAAGTTCATGGTTCAGTTTTGATTTCTGGTAACTGCTATGACATCAGAAATTATAGGAATCCATGATGTGGGGAGGTGGGGGCTGATGAGAGGAAGAATCTTTGTTGATTTTGGTTAAAGGCGACTTAGACTGGGTGTAGTGTGTTACTCCTATACTCACAGCACTTCAAGAGGTCAATGCAATAGGACCTCTTAGGACTGAAATTTTGAGACCTACCTATGTGAAATAAAATGAAATTTTATGGCTCCTCCCTCAGCAACTGACTGACTGGACCCCTTCTTAGCCAAGAGGATCCCTAAAACTGAGCCACTAGCCATGGGTAAAGAGATCAGACATGCCTCATTATGCCCCCTACCCCTCTTAGAGAAGTCCTTTGTCACTCACTAACAGGCCTATGGCTATGCAAGACCTATCTACAGTTCTCACTATACATAATAAACCACTTGAGTCTTTCTCCACAAACTTTGTTTCTAATTAACAGACCCTTTATCTTTATCATTTTCTTTTCTGACTCCTGGTCTTTTAGACAGATTAACTTTAGGCAATTGTCAGCTAAGGGATTTTTATGTATGTATGTATGTATGCATTTATTTATTTATTTATTTATTTATTTTGCAGGTTTTGACCAGGGCTGGATTTGAACCCACCACCTCTGGCATATGGGGCCTGCGCCCTACTCCTTTGAGCCACAGGCGACACACAGATAAAGAATTTTTAAACTCACCTATAAACTGTAAGCCTCCTCTCCCACATTTCCCACCTTTTTCAGCCCAACCAATGTATAAGTTCCACCTGCTGCTTTATGGCCTCACCAGTAATCCCTATTTCCCTACAATGTACAAAACCAAATGTAACCTCATCACTGTGAGTGCACATGCTCAAAGCTTCTTGGGTGTGGCTCTGGGTCATGGGCCTAAAATTTGGCTCAGAATAAACCTCCTTAAATTATTTTTCTTAATAGAGCTTCTTTTCCATCAACAATAGTAAGAAGCCATCTCCACAAAATCTAAGAAAAATTAGCCAACAATCTACTCAGCCCAGGTGAGATTTAAAGATCAATTAAGTCCCTGCGGTCCCAGCTACTCAACAGGCTGAGGCAAGAGAATTGCTTAAGCCCAGGAGTTGGAGGTTGTTGTGAGCTGTGTGATGCCATGGCACTCTACTGTGGGCAATAAAGTGAGACTCTGACTCTCCAAAAATAAGATCAATTAAGTCCAGGAGATCCAAGTCACAGTGTCTTTTGATGGCACTGCTGCTCTCCAGACGCCAGTATCTAGGAGAGACCAACATCAATCTTTAGGGGAAAAAAGTGGCGGTCGCGGGGTGAGGGGGTCAGGCAGCAGCTCATGCCTGTAAAGATAGCATTCTGAGATGCCTAAGCTGGAGGATTCATTAACTTTCAGGATATGAGATGAGACTCAGCTAAGGGACACCTTGTCTCTAAAAATTAGAAAAATTAGCAAGCTACCAAGGTAGATGCTTAGCTATAGTCCAAGCAATTCATGAGGCTGAGCAGGAAGATTGCTTGAGACTAGTTTGAGGGTGCTTTGAGCTAGCACTGTAGCCCAGACAGAAGAGAGATTCTTGCTACAACAACTAAATGAACAAAACTTGTATTATGAAAAATGATGAATGTATGTCATGTAATTTTCATACGTTATCAATTTTTATTCTATTTTTTAGATTTTTCCAACTTGAAATATAGAAACTGAACTTAGCTATTAAACTGTACAAAAACCATCAGTGGGATGGCTCTGTCCCATGGAGCATAGTTCTCAGTCCACATGAATGAGCTACAACCGTATTTAATAGCAGGGATGGAGCTTTACAAAGTAATAGAAATATTAAGGAAAATTCTAAGACCCAGAGAAGAATGACCTACAAAATGTCCTATTTATAAAATTAAGGGTGCTTGAAAGTGTATGTGTGGTAGAGTCCCTAGAAGGCATTATAAGAAGACATGAAAAGAAATTCAAGTCAGTGAGAAACATGGCTCAAAGCTTTGGTTTCCTCACCTTGTGAGAAAAGACTCAAAGACCTGGGGCCTTCATTTTGTGCTGAACATTGTGGTCATGGTGGCTTATCACAAGAAAAAGAAAATTAAAAAAATCAAGATAAACAAGCAAATAACTGTGAACATAATTAAAAAGGGCCAAGTGATAAGAGTGAATTATGACTACTAAGAAATGAGTATAATTGTGATGGATAGTTCAATGTAACCATTTCACATTGTATATCAAAGCAGTACCCTAAACCCCATAAATGTATCAATGTACAAAGTTATGATTAAATCAAAATAATTAAAAAGAAAAGAGTGAGTTATGAGAGTAATGTAATTCATTTTCTCTGTAACTGAATGGTATCAAAATAAGCATGACTCCTGGAGGAGAATGTAGAAAGGAGAGATAATGTAGGAAAAAGATATATTCCTAAGGCCTTCCCTGCTTCTAACCTGAGTGGTTTTCATAATGGAGATGGATTTGGCAGAGATGGACAAGCCTGGAAAAGGTGCAAGTGAGACTTGGAGAAGATTCTTTGTGAACTGTTTGAAAATCATATCTAATGACCATGTCATAATGTCAAACACACAGTGAAATATGTAGGAGAGTGTCTTCAGATCAACATTATTGACATTCATACCAAATCACTATTTCAAATCACTATTTCCTGAGGAGTTCTTTTGCACCTTGTAGGACATTGAGCTCCTGCCCTCCACTTACTATATACCAGTGGCACCACCCATTCCCCAGTCATGACAGTCAGAAATTCTTCAGACATTACCAACTGGCCCTTGGGAAAAATTAACCCCCAAACTGACCCCGAACAACTGATACACAGAATGAAGCTCACTTATAAATTATAAGTTTATAAATTATAAGATATTATAGGTATCTGAAAATTTCCTCATGTCATCTTTCATGCCCACAGGCTTTCTGTCTGCCTGCTGATAAAAGCCACCATATTGAGTCAGCTAATCTCACTCTCAACACCCTCCCGCTTCCCATTTCTTACTCCAGCTCAGCTCTGTGGTTCACTACAAGACATTGGAAATGTTTCCCCCTACCTTCTTGCCTGCTGTTTCCTTGAGGAACAACCCACAAACTCTTGCTCATCCTTCAATATCCTTCTCATCTAGAAGGGCTATTCTGATGTCCCCATTCTTGGACATTCTGATGTCCAAGAACACTTCATCTGCTTGTGGTAACATGAATATTAGGGCCTCTCTGCCTTTGTTCTTCCTCTCCTGCTAGACTGTGATCCCCAGAAGGCCAATCTATGGCCTCATATACTATATTTTCTCATCCTCTGTATTCTTGATGTTCTGCCATATAGGAACTTACTGACCTGACAGACTGACCCCTGCAGTATTGACTCATTTTTAGAGATAATAAACAACTCACCTTACCTATCCACATCAAGCAAAACAACACTCACACTCCCAAACCTCCTCCATCTGGCATTACACTCCAGGTAGCAATATTACTGTCCTAATTATCACCAGACCACTTAGCATACAACTAGACACAGCTCTGAGTTGTGTATTTATCCAGCCTTGACTTGCCTTTTCCATGTACATCACAACCAACATTCCCATCCATACTTTCACCTCACCACCCTGAAGTTCCACTGTCCCCAGAACTTCTCCACATGGCCCTGCATGGAATAGCAAGCCTCCTCCTCTTGGTCACTGTGATTAACGGACTTTTTGAATGGCATTCATACCTCAACCTATTTCCCTTGGCATATCCAAATAATACTAAAACCTTATTTTACAACACCTTAGCATCCCCAACAAGGATTACTCATAGAGGAAGATCAAACTCTTTGTCTTGAATAAAGGCCACAGTGCTGTGTCCTCCATCTTCCTGGAATACCACCCAGCTGGAGAGGAGACAGTGCACAGTGGTTGGGCAGGGGCATGATATGTCTCTGTCCATCTATGGGACACACTAACTATCTTCTGATAGTGACTGGATCCTTTCATGCTTGCTAGCCTTGGAAATTGTAGAGACTAGAATCCTTGGGTTTAGAGTCATTGGATTGGAATGGGCTTCTTCAAGACTGACTATCACCTACAAGAGGTCACTGGGTTCAGATCACCTATGGAGTGAGATGTTCAAAAATCCATAACATTTACAGGTCCCTGTGTAGGGCTGGCAGACAGGGAATATGAGGACATTTTCTTTGCCTCATTGCATAGACTCTGTAGGAAAGCCCAATTTTTCTCCTTTGGAACAAATGAATATGTCATAGGTATCTGGCAGTTGACTAGATAACTTCAAATTTTCATCTGAAGTCACAGACATAGTTGGCTAGGAAGACAATGGGTGTCTGTCCTTGAAGACATTTAGAAGAGCATTGGTGTTAATATGGAAACCAATAGGACTGAGATAAGGAAGTTAGAGATAGTGGAGAAAAGATCTTTTTCTCTACCTTCTTGATGGACAGTGAGAATTTCATCATGAGGGAACCTCAGAGTCCTGAGAAGCTTGTTAAATACAGATTAGTTCTCCCCATCCCAAACTGAGGTTATGATTCAGTAGGTCTGGATGGGATCCAAGCATTGCATTCCGTTTTTTAAGTTTGTTTTTATGTTAGAAATTCCTATAGCATAAAATTAGTGTTTTAAAAGCGAATTACACCATGGTGTTTTGTACATGCACAAATCATATAATTGCCATCTCTCTCCTATTCAAACATATATCTGTCGCCCCACAAGAAAATCTCATACTCATTAAGCATTTACTTCCTGTTGCCTTATGCACACAGCCCTAGGCAACCACTAACCTGCTTCTGTCTTGAAGAATTTGTCTATTCTTTTTTTTTTTTTTTTTTGTAGAGACAGAGTCTCACTTTATCGTCCTGGGTAGAGTGCCGTGGCGTCACACTGCTCACAGCAACCTTCAGCTCTTGGGCTTAAGCGATTCTCTTGCCTCAGCCTCCCGAGCAGCTGGGACTACAGGCGCC
>CAUYON010037889.1:0-12243 GCA_963573935.1 Arctocebus calabarensis | reverse complement strand
GATGAAACCTACTTGATCATGATGTATGACTTTTTTAATGATAAGCTGTAATCTATTGGCTAGGATTTTGTTGAGAATTTTTGCATCTATATTCATGAGTGAAATTGGTCTGAAATTCTCCTTTTTAGTTGGGTCTTTTCCCAGTTTTGGTATCAGAGTGATGTTTGCTTTGTTAACGTGTTGGGGAAGATTCCTTCCTCCTCAATTTTTTGGAATAATTTCTGCAGTATGGAAAGAAATACCCTCTTCCTTGAAGGTTTGATAGTATTCTGGGGTGAAGCCATCCAGACCAGGGTATTTTTGGGTTGGAAAATTTTTGATTGTTTCTGTAATCTCAGGGCTTGAAAATGGTCTGTTCAGGAGCTCTGTTTCTTCCTGGTTAAGTCTAGGGAGAGGGTGTGATTCCAGATATTGAACCATTTCCTTCACATTGTCAAATTTCTGGGCATAGAGTTTCTGGTAGTATTCAGAAATGATCTCTTGTATCTCTGTGGCATGAGTTGTAATTTCCCCTTTATCATTTCTGATTGAGGTTACTAGAGATTTTACTTTTCTGTTTCTAATTAGTCTGGCCAAAGGTTTATCTATTTTGTTTATTTTTTCAAAAAACCAACTCTTTCTTTCATTAAATTTCTGAATGATTCTTTTGTTTTCAGTTTCATTGATCTCTGATTTAATTTTGGATATTTCTTTTCTTCTACTGGGTTTAGGCTTAGATTGTTCTTCTTTTTCCAATTCCATAAGATGGCTTCTGAGTTTATTGATGTGCCCTCTTTCTGTTTTTCAAATGCAGGCATCTAAAGCAATAAATTTTCCTCTTAGAACTGCTTTTGCAGTATCCCACAGGTTTTGGTAGCTTGTGTTTTCATTGTTGTTATACTCAAGCCATTAACATTTATTGAGATAATCGATAAGTGCAGTAGTGTTCTATTCATCCTATTTTGTGAGAGTCCATTGCTTAGTTTTATCTTTTGCATCAGTGTGAAAGTTAGGCTCTGACCTTTAATTTCTGAGTTCTTATTTTGTTGTTGATCCATTGTGATGGTCAGTGTGTAGAACAGGGTGGAGTATTTCCTGGAGAGCTGGTCTTGTTGTGAATTTCCTCAATGTTTGTATATCAGTAAATGATTTGATTTCTCCATCAATTTTTAAACTTAGCTTGGCAGGATATAGAATTCTGGGCTGGAGATTGTCCTGTTTAAGTAGTTTAAAGGTAGATGACCATTGTCTTCTTGCTTGGAATGTTTCATTGGAGAAGTCTGCAGTCACCCTGATAGATTTGCCCCTGTAGGTCAACTGGCGCTTACTCCTGGCAGCTTGAAAAATCTTTTCTTTTGTCTTGACTTTGGACAGGTTCATCAGTATATGTCTTGGGGAAGCTCATTTAGAGTTGAGGTGACCAGGGGGTTGATATCCCTCTGAAAGGAGAGTGTCAGAATCTTTGGTGATATTTGGGAAATTTTCATTTATAATATTCTCTAGTATGGCTTCCATTACCCTGGGGCATTCTTCTTCCCCTTCTGGAATTCCTATAACTCATATGTTTCAATACTTCATAGAGGCCCATAATTTTGTCAGTGAACATTCTGCTTTCTGTCTCTTCTTTTCTGCCTCTTTAACTATCTGAGTTATCTCAATAGCTTTGTCCTCTACCTCTGCGATTCTTCTGCATGGTCTAATCTGTTGCTGATACTTTCTATTGCATCTTTAAGTTCCCTAATTGACTGCTTCAGTTCCCTCATCTCTGCCATATCCTTTTAATATTCTTCATAGCATTCTTATCTTAATTGATTCTGGTTTTGGATTTCTTTTTCTACTTTATCAGCATTTTCCTTCATTGTTTCCTTCATTTTCCTTGATTGTTTTCATCATCAGTATTCTAAATTCTGTTTCTGTCATTTCTAACATTTCCTTATAGGTGGAATCCTCTGCAGTATCTACCTCACAGCCCCTTGCAGGGCGGGGGGTTGCTCTAGACTGCTTTTTCATGATGGCAGGAGTTTTCTGCTCTTCCTCATGAGTTATTTCTTTTATCTGTTTCCTTGCCCTAATTTTCCTTTCACTTCTTCCTGTTCTTTAAGTTGCTGTGTCTCTGGACTAGGGTTTCGATGAGTCCTTTTGGTAAAGGACCAGAAGGATGAGAAGATTGAAGAGCAAGAAGGGAAAAAAGAAAGAAAGAGAGAAAAAAAGAAAAGAAAAGAAAAAAGAAAGAAAGAAAAACAGAAGAAAAAGGAGAAAAGAGAGTGGGTGGGTAGAAGCAACTATCGACCAAAATAAGAGAGGCACAGAAAGAAGGGGATGTGAGAAATATGGGTGTACAGTAGGGTACTTTGTCCCAACCTTAAGAACCCCCAACCTCTGGGGGTGCCGGGTTGGGTGGTTAGGTCAGCAGCTCTTTGCCAGCCTGTGTGAACACAGTACCCCACCTTCACCAAGTAGAGAGGAAAGACAAAAATGCAATAAATTAAAACCAAAACAAGCAGACCAAAAACTTTATGGGATAAAATTGGGGACAAAAATAATTAATATGCGTAGACATACTAGCAAAATTGAAGTTCTAATTGTTGAAAAAAGCAACAATGGAAAATTATATTTAAAATAGAAAAATGAAGAAGAGAAAGAAAAAGTAAGGAAAAATATTTAAGGAAAATGCTGAAATTGAAAAAAAACAACAATAACAAAAACGAACAAACAAAAAAACACAAAACCAAACCACACCAAAAATAAAGCAGTATATATATCTTGCTGATATTGTCTGGGAAAGAGGTGATCTTTTGGGGTATGATATGTTAGTAACAATGTTGATATGGCTGTACAAAATGGAGACCAGAGGCCTCTAATGATTTCTCAAACCCCATAGGGAGGAGAGCTTAAATCCTCGGCCTGCTTAGAAGGCACTTTAAATTGCTAACTTGGGCTAAGCAGAAGCTTTTCCAGGAAAGCGCTTGTGGCTGGGATCACTCCTTAAGTGGCTATCCACTTACCCAGTGTCCCAAAACTGATCTCACCCTATGCCCCTGAGGGCTGAGGCTGCAAGGTGTCTCAGTCCCTGCCTTTAGGCTGCTCAGTCACCAGATTAGGCTGCTCAGTCACTAGATTACTCGCTCCCGCCCAATGCTTGTTCTGTGACCCTGAGGGTGGAGCTTGCCAGGGCAGTTCTCCCACAATGGCTCCACACAGCCCACAACCAAACACTGGTAGCTCTGTCTGTCTTGGTGGCCCAGTCTGGAGACCCACACAATACTCAAAGACCTCCGCACTCTTGCCCAAGTTCTCCCAAGGCAGTTCAACTGAGTGCCAAGTCCAAAAGAAACCCAAACAGCTCACAGGTAAGGTCTTTCCAGCTTGCAGTCTCACTGCTGCTGCACCCATAGCTGCCGGCAGGATTAGACCGAACAAACACACACAACCACTTGCCAGATCTCCACCACTTTTGCCTTCCTCAAGGGGTCCAGAAGTCCCACGCTGTCTCCCTTCGTCCCATTTTTAAGATAATTAAGGACCAGTTATTTATTATTTATTTTTCCAGGGTTAAACTTGATATAATGTTCTCTTAACAAAACAAAACAAACAAACAACAACAACAACAAAAAAAAAAAACCAAGAGCAACATTCAAAATAAAAGCCTAAGAATATTTAACAGAAGTAGGTAATAGATAATGTGTGTAATCCAGTTAGTATGTTTAAAGGTAATAGTTTGGGGAAGAGCAGAAAAAAAGAAAAAGATAACCCTATCTTTGTAAAGTGATTTCCCCCCCTTTTATAGAAGCTGGCACAGATGTCCCAAACAAGATTAGTGAGACATGCAAGAACTTGAAGGAAAAAGTCAGAATTGACTTTTCTAATTGCGATTGTTTTTGACCTCATAAAAAAGAATACGCTGAGACTAGACATCACTGATTTGACTGATTCTCAAATAGGGCTAATAGAAATGGGAAATCTGATGATCTGATTTTCCTAATTAACTCAGGTAATTCACAATGGGGAACTAGCTAAGATCTCTACTCTTCCATCAACCAGATGGGCAGAGCTTGCTTCCTGAGAAATGATCTGACAGTTAAGATATGCACAGTTCCTTTTTTCTCTCTCGAAAATAAGAAACCTGATTTTCAAAGCACTATGCTTCTAATGCCGATATTTTTACATAAATGAATGCCAGCCCCCTGCCAAGACCACAAAAGTACTGTAAGATTGAAATGTTATGTTTTGGCTTACCAAAGGCAAAAATGGAAGTATCGATGCTTCTTTATTAACAACTTCTACTTAATGATTCATGTAACTGACAATTATCAATGACACGAAAGAACTTTAGTGGGACATGAGAAATACATTGACAGGTTTCATTTGCCTATATCCTTTCCAACAGACATGAGTGACTAAACTATGTTTGAAAAAAGAGGAAGAATGTGAATGTTGAGTATTATCTGTATTTTTTTAACTGCTTTATGAGATCAGTACCAGTTCTTTCTGCTGGTCTCTCAAATTCAGGTTTTGCTCATAGGAACACGTGCCTCTGCCAGCATACCAATCTGGGGCATTAGGAATGCAAAGATCTCTTTTTGTACCTTCACGACCAACACATTTGTTGAGAATAAAAAGGGCTAGGCTTTGACATTTTCCAGCTTGTTATCTATTTAATTTTCCATCTGCTTCTTTTGCCACTGCCTTCTAAAGGAACATCTGCTACATATCTGAGAAAAGGGAAGGAAGATTGGATCTGCGCCACCTGGGTCTGCAGTCCCAAGCCTTGGGATCCAGAATAAGGGAAGGGAAGAAGACTAAAAAATGGTCCAGAAAAGAAAATGAGGACAAACAGTCTGTTAGGAACAAAGCCATGTTTCCCTTTACTGCAGAGACCACATGATTGGCAAGATGGGCAGCAAGGATCACAACCAGCAAAGGCTGCAGGAGGGGAGGCAACTGGTGACTGGCCGGCGGCAAGAGTAGTTCCCAGAGCTTAGACACTCCCCCTGGTATCTTCCTCTCCATATGCTGCCCTATTCCTCAGTGCACTCTTTAAGCTGCTATGAGTCAGGCTTTGTTCTGGGCATTCCAGAGGCATAGAAGAATAAGACGTAATCCTTATGTTTAAATTAGACAGCCTACAGGAGATATAGACAAGAAAATAACAAATTATAATATAAAGTGACAAATTCTGTGTTCTAGGTAGAGAAAAGATGGTATAGGGATACACAGAAGAGTAAGGAAGAGATGGTGGTTCAAAAGACAGAAGGGGTATATGAGAGAGTGTCATGAAGCTGAGTCTGGAAGGATGAGTAGAAATATTTGAAAACAACTTCTTTTCTCTCTTTATCACCAAAGCGCAGCCTCTAACAACCAGCTTTAATAATGAACTCAAAAAACATAATCACACAAAGCCTTAAACATACCCAGACACCTCTCTCAATGCCAAGGCATCAATATATCAAGTATATCAGCCAGCTGGGTTGTGACACTTCTTAATATTATCTGAGAGTCACTTGTGAGCACAGAAAACTCTCATCAGAGTGAGATAAAAGTGTCAGCAAAATAATAATTTCCCAATTTGGTATGATGGAACAGTGATGGAGTAGCCAGTTGTCTGATTTTAACTTTTCTTAATTACCTGACTTAAATATCACTAAAATCTTTATATGTAAGACCACAGGAACAAACACAATAAATTCTTAGGGTTCAGAGTTTATCTGCAAACAGCCAGGTATTGAATGAATATCTATTTTGGGTACTATGGGGAATACAGAAGTATAAAACTTGACCTTTATGTCTAAGAAGCTAAAATCCAATTGCAATAACCAGAGTGTTTAAATTTGCTAACTGAAAAAAAAAAGGGGAGGGGGAGCAAAAGCCAATCTCCTTTGTATAGTTCTGACATGACAAATATTTAACATTTAAATGAGAAAAGAATAAGGCCTGTGCTATGCTTCATTACTTGGTAAAGGTGTGCTTCCTTCACTTTTCAATGCTGGCTACAAATAGGTATAAAACTTTTTGTCATTTGTTTTAGATTAGTCATAGTGTGTACTGAGATGCAAATATAGCTGGCATAATTTATGACTAGGCAATTATACTTTGTCTTCATTGTAATAAATTTTATTTAAAAAATGTGTTGGCGAAGTGGAAATAACTATGGGGAAAGAATCAAACAAACTTTTTTTCATATCATATTTTCTTTGCATCTCAAAAAACCCTTTTCCTCAATATTTAAAAACAGAGAGAGATTTAAAAAATAGTTTTTATTGCTAGCAAGTAGCAAGCTATGATGAGTTCAAATTAGGTATTTTGTACATCTTTTTGTACTCACTTAAAATTCTAGAGCATGTAATGTTTTGTTTTAGTTTCTTAAATGCATTTTAAATATGTTACAATTTTTATTTTTAAATATGACTATAAGATATGACAAATAAGAAAATTTCTTATTTTCAGAATGTGCTTAAAAAGAGACTGATTAAAACCTTTTACTATTTCACATTAGGAAAGATTAAAACTTTTTACTATTTCACATTAAGAAAGAAACAAAGTCTTCCATGACAGTACATTGTTCTTCTGATAGAAAAACTTTCAAAGTAATTTTTATGTGGAAACCAAAGTCCTATATTTCCTTTTGGAGTTGATAGAAGCACAGAATATTCTTGAGTTAGAATGGATGCCAGCGGTACTTACTTTTAGTTACATGTGAGAAAGCTAAAACTCAGACAGTTTAAATAACTAAATTGTGTTTATTTGGATTTACAACCATGCCCTAGGATTCCCTAGCACATCCTGATTCATGGTATTACCTGGTCACCATAATTCAGAAGATTTTAATTTTCTTTTTTCAACCATGCAAAAAAATCATTTTGTTGAGGAACAGAGCCAAACAAATCCTTTCCTTGGCTGAACTTGAATATGCAGTGTCACCTATTACCCTAGAAAATCGGATTTTGCGATTTGGTCCCATGACCTGAAAGAGTGGCTCTGATGCTACTTTATTCCATACCAACCTGACTTTCTTTCTTGATTCTCTCTGAGACTTTAGAAACAAGACCAGCAGATGAAACTATCCACAGGTCACCCATCTACCTTAACTAAGCAATGATCTCTTTTTGTACCTTCACAATCTACACATTATTAAGTACAGTTATTAAATGTGCTGTGCTTTCTGTGTAGACCTGGGGCTGCTTGAATGAATGGTGCTTTTGTGGCTGAGGTGTTGTGCTACAAGTTAGTTTCTTTTTTCTTTCCTTTCCTTTCCTTTCCTTTCCTTTCCTTTCCTTTCCTTTCCTCTCCTCTCCTCTCCTCTCCTCCCCTCCCCTCCCCTCCCCTCCCCTCTCCTTTCCTTTCCTTTCCGTCTCACTTTATCACCCTTGGTAGAATCCCATGGCATCACAGCTCACAGCAACATCCAACTCCTCGGCTTAGGTGATTCTGTTGCCTCAGCCTCCCATGTAGCTGGGACTATAGGCACCCGCCACAAAACCCGGCTTTTGCAGTTTGGCCAGGGCCGGGTTTGATCCCACCACCCTCAGTATATGGGGCCGGTGCCCTACCCAGTGAGCCACAGGCACCGTCCTACAAGTTAGTTTCAAATGAGCTTCAGGTAAAATTATGGAGAGAGAAAAGGACGCAGATTTAGTAACTGTTTAAGTATTTCAGGCCTAATGTTGTCTTATTTTTAAAATAACTACATATAATTATCTTTGGATTCAGCCTAATGTAGATCAGGCTATAACTACATCAAAAGAGAATTAAGCCAATTGCTGAAACATGACCGCATTTTGTTAGGAATAGAGAAACTACATGATGGCTTGGTTATTATTTAAATGAGACAGAGCTCAAACCCCAAGATAGACACATTTCAGCCTGACCCCCTTGCTTCCAGCCCAGATATTTGATTTTCTTTTTTACAGATGTCTATTCCATAATTCTGCTATGGTTTTCCCTTTTTTCTAATTTGGAGGCAGGTGCAGTGGGAGCTGAACTATTCCAGTCATTCCTGCAGCTTCTTTATTCAAGTTCTGGTGGGTGGATGGAGCTCCTCCACAACCACTAGGGTCCAACACTTTTCTCCTCTGTCAACTTTTCCTCTCCAAGATCAATCTGAGCCTGTGGATACATGGAGGATAAACCATTTCTGAGTATTTTTTTCTATTATACTTCTAATTGCCTTTGTTTTGTCACCCATAGGAGTACCAAGAAGCCTCCAATTTGGAACAATTTGTAACCCGATTTTTATTGAAGGAGACCTTGAATCAGCTTCAGTCTCTCCAGAATTCCCTGGAATGTGCCATGGAAACTACTGAGGAACAAACCCGTCAAGAAAGGCAACTTGAAACTTTTCATATCATGTCCTTTTAGTGCCTATATTCATGAAAATCAGTTGAGAGTCATTGTATTTATACTATGTGCTAGTGAAAACTAAAAATGTAAATTGACAGATTTAAAAGGAAAGATGAGGACCTCCACGGGGAGCTTGTCTTAGTATTTGCCTCTAAAATGACCACTCCACTTTTTATCTTACTGCACATCATTTATTCAACAAATTTTAATTGTAGAGGGACAAGCACACACTGGATAATGTAAGAATACTTTGAACATATTGGCAATCCTTAAGGAGAAGTAATCTATTCCATAACATAAGACATGAACACAAACTATGCTGCACGGTACAAAGTGGTAAATGACATAGAGAAGGGGAACTAAGTGGCTAGTGGATTTCAGGAGAGTCATAATAAACATGTTTAGATGGGTAATAGTTAATTTCATGGAGTTCCTCTGAGACATTTGAACAAATGGGTATAATTTGAAAATATGAAGTTGATGGGAAAGATTGCAGACTACATGAGCTTGGATAAAATGAGTAGACCTGAGAATTTGGTAAGCCTAATTATTCCAGGAATTGGATAAAGTGAATGATGAGAAAGATTTCAACATTTTAATGCCACCAATAATTATCACTGAGAAGATAAGTGGTGATCTTATAATAGATGCAAAAATAAAGACAGTAATGCTAAAAAGAAATTTACCTTAGGAATGTGTAAAGCTGACATCAAAGTAATCCTAGCCAACAGTTGGTATGTTCTTGAGTTATCATTGTTTACACCTTGCAAGTTAGAAAAGGGCTTGGCAAAACTCTTGCTCTTATGACATGTTTTGGCTGATGTGTTACTTTAAACTTATGCACGTGGTTTATCTAACTTTTGCATTTTAAATTAGAGAGAACCACACATGAACTTTTTTGAACAAGCTGATAATAGACTGCATTTTAGGAACAATTTTTCTAAACAAATTAAGGGATGCATAATTATTAGGACATCTCTAAAAAACAGTGGAATTTTCCACCATGTGTTTACAATGTCAAAAAGAATGAGCACCACCAAATTCTAACAAAACAGCCTATAATTCCAGACCTAATGAGACTGTACAGCTGAGGAACACAGGGATGGACTGACTCTTCAATGGATCTGGGAGGCATTTTTCACATTGTAAACTTTCTATTTTTGCTGCATTCAGTGATGCCATTTCAAATGGCAAAGTGTAACAATTAGCTTTAGAAAAGCTACAATTCACACAGCCCCTTAGGTTGAACAGAGGATAAACTGAATGTCTTCAAGCACAATGCAATTGATTTCATGTTTCTAATGAGAAAATGAGGCCTGTTTTCTTGGTTCTTTTGTTTACAAGTTGTGGTAATAAAATGAGTTCTCCTCTTTTTGAATCAATCACTTTCCACCTGAGAAGAGGCTTAGAAAAGCTCTCTACTTCCCTTGGTCCTGCACTTTTGGTTTTCCTATAGCCACCTCCTACAAACTTTGGTTGTGCAATTAACTACCATCTAGAGAAAGTTTAATTGATGACTGTTCTTTGTGTTAGGCCACAGGCTACCCAAAATCTGTGAGTGCTGCCAACAGCTGCTTAGCAGCTGTGTTTTATGAGAAGGAGCATGACAATACAGAGTTTAAGAAAAGCAGAAGATGCTGCAAGGTTAATAAACCTTTTACTTCTGGATTTCAAGCTCAAAAATAACTTGAGATCATGAGAAGTATAATGGGTCTGATGTCAATTTACATGTGCTATTGCATGGCACTGACCAAGGCAGCCAGGGATGCCCACATCTCACCTCGAATCTGTGATACTCCTTTCTGGGAGGTTTGTGGGGAGGGGGAACATAAATAAGCAAACAGAAAATAAGATACCACTATAGGTTCATGCCTTCAATATCCAGAGTGAAGTCTCTGACAAACTGGACTGAAGCACATGACTTAGGCCCACATCAAAAGGGGCTGTATGTCCTCTCCCAAAGCTACATCTTCCTATCACCTGGCTACCACAAACCAAGTGAGGGGACCCTCAGGACCCTCACCAATGAAGAAAAGACAGAGAGAGGCGGGTTGTCCCTTTCCCATGATAGCAATCAAGACACCAGAGAAAAAGCCTATGAGGAAGTAACATTTGAACTGGACCATTAGGATGGATTTGAACGGCAGGATAATGTTTTCTCTGAAGGGTTCGGTCTCCTCACCCCATTTTACTCATCTCTAATCTGGCTAATTTCTAGTTTGGACACTGATGGGACAATACATTATCTGGGAAGCTTTTACTGTACTCAAACCAAGTCTTCTTACTTCCCACTTCACTGCCATGGACTCCCTGGGTGCCTTCTAGTTATATTCACTTATCTCAGCCCCTTACTTGTTTATCTCTCCATCAGATATTGAGTTTCTGATGATAGGGATTTTGTGTTGGTCCCCTCTGCTTGGTACAGCTACTTGTTAAATGCATGAAACTGATGAATGAAAAAGAATTCCAGGTAAAGAGAATCCTACAGAGGAACAGTAGGTGAGGGTATGGAACAATGAGGAGACCAATCTATCTGGCATCTGAGGTTCAGAAAGATAGTAAAAGCTTGACAGATGTGTTAAGACTTAATTCCATCAGAGATTGTCATTGGTGGTTTAAACAAAAGAACAACAAAATGAAAACAAGGTTTGAGGAAAATTACTATGTAGGTATGTAGAATACATTTGAGGAAGATGGGGACAGGCTCATGGAGGAGAGGTCGAACTGCTATCTCCAAAAATTCATCAGTTTTTTATGTTCTAAAGGAAGATCCCATGATGCCCTGCATAGACGAGACTTGTAACCTGCAGATACCATTAAAATTCCCCGGGTCATAATAATTTGCACTCCCTTCAGCATCAAAATTACTTTGGGATTTAATTTTTATAAATCCTAGGGACACAAAAATTCCTTGGGATATAGAAAATTTAGAGAAGTCATCTATTCCATCTATCAGCCCTAGGGCAGAACCACATAGTATCACTCATACTGCAATAATGAGTTAGATATGCCATGTTGGGCAAAATGTCTGTGTCTACTCATGTGAAAATAGTTATTTTAGAGAGAAGGGATGTGTACAGCAGGCATGCCACAGAGGTGAGATTTTTCAGATGGCATCCTAAAATGTTCTTTATATCTGCCCTGGCAAACTGACTAAATGGGAGTCACTTTAATCCCATGTCTTTTGAAAGCAGCTAATAGCCAATGACAAGAATAATCATTGTGTTATCCTGAAGTATCCTTCTAGAGGACCCCTGTCCTCTTGCATAAACCTCTTCAGAAACTGCATTTCCAGGAACATAGTTTTAATTATGTGCAGATTTCCTATTTATAATGGAATCTGCAAGTTTGCTCTATAATTCGAAGTTCTTCTATAGCCAGCGATATAAGTGATTTCTTCTGGACTTGAAGTTATTTTTCTTCTTTTGACAGTTATCCACTATAGAAGGAAAGATTTTAATTTCAGCTACAGATGATTATAGAAGACAGTTTATGATTCCTTAGCTTGAACATAGATAAGGACTACTCTAACTACCTACTCCTGTGACCACCAACGTTTCTAGACAGTTGGGATTTTTTTATACCATAAGAAATACCATAGGGAAGTTGAGTTAACAACTGGAGATTAAACATGTATAATTCCTTTTCCCTCTCCTCAAACCCTTAAAAGAAATGACGTTAAAATGCCTGGCTAAAAGAACATATCAAGCCTTGCCCAAAATTATAAGAATAAAAGAAGAGCCAAAGGGACAAAAACTTGGAATCTAAAGAAAAGGGGGTGGGGAGGGGGAGGAGCCAAGATGGCGGTCTGTAGCCAGCTTTCTGCAGACACTCCTGTCCAGAAGGAGAGTTAAAGGACAGAAATTTGGCGAGAAAGCCAACGGTTTGGAGCTGAGCCAAGAGACAAGGTCGAGGAACGCACATCAA